>PVJD01002454.1:0-202096 GCA_004026545.1 Mormoops blainvillei | reverse complement strand
AAACTTGAAACATAATTCCTTTCTAAACTGGGAACTGTCTATTCCTACGAAATCCATCCCTTGCCTAATGACAGCAATAAACTGAGGAGACTTTACTTGACTACAGTTCATACTAGATGGCAAGGTGGGTAAACACGCATGCTAAGCAATGAGTTGGTTAATTACAGCTGTGTCATGTCTATAGATCTTTGATTAATCTCTTGAGAGTATATAAATCCATCATCTACAGTGGCTCATAGCTTCAGAGCAGAACTTTTTAGAGGTCAGTTGCCTCCAATAACTCAGAATGCATGTCTTAAGAATCAAAGGGTGGAGTGAAGTTTAGCTTATTTTCATTATACTTCCATGCGCGGATCAACTTGTCTGAAGCATCAGAGTAATGATGAAGCAAATAAAACAGTGGCAGGGAGATTTTGAAGTATCTTACTCTACTCATGTAACCCCCACCCTTTCACTTAGCCAAACAGCTATATGTAAGCCCAGTCACTAGAACGTGGGTGTATTCAGACTTTCTGAAACAGTGTTTTCAGTGCCTCACTTGAACTCTGATCCACTCTCTGACAGCTATATTGGTAGGAAAAAAAAATGTAACTCACAAAATGCAATATACTTGGACACGCTGGAACTGCAACCCATCCCAAGGGTGGGTCATGCTAGTTCGGGAGCAGATAACCTGATGGTTCTGTGCTGCTTGGGCTCGCCTACAGACCAACGGCTCGCAACCCTGAGGCACACTGGCACCACTTGTAAATTTTTTATAGTACCTGCCGCCCCACCCCCCCTCCACCCCAGAACGAATGAGTTGGAAGCTCTGTTCTGGAGCCCAGGCAGAGATGGCTGTTTCTCATTCTCCAGGTCATTCTAACGTACAGCCAGGGTTGAGAACCACTGCTAGACTACAGTGCTGGTGGCCATTGTGCCAATATTCAAAGTAGTTGTGCAGGGTGGACTTTTAATTTATAATATAACGCAGTAATTAACTCTTTAGTCTTCCAACTGTCTGTCTCCAGTATTTAGCTTAGGAGGTGACAACCTTGTGTGTGTGTGTGTGTGTTACAGTCCTATTATTGTTTCCTACATAGCTTTTGAATTTTTCCTTTTCTACCCGCTGCCACATCTCTCTAGCCGAGCTGCCCGCTCCCTACCTTCAACTAGCACTACTCCTATGATTTCTCGCAAAAGTCAAACACATCTTTCCTCTCATACCCTCTTCAATGGGTCCTTGCTGTCCAGAAAAACCTCAGTATCCTCATCTGGCACCCAAGGCCTTTCATAATGAGGCTGGAAAGTCTCAAGTCAAAGGTCCCTCGGGGGTCCTTGCAGGCTCTTTAATGAGCAGCTGTCTCCAGCTTCTCAGCCTTTGCCTGGACAGCTTGTACCTTATCCCATCCTGCCAGAAGGCCCCATTCGAGGCTGTCCTTCCACGTAGAACCTTCCCTGATCTTCCCAGCTCCTGCTCCCATCCCCCGGGTCTTCACTGCCTGTGCCAAAGCAAGACAGAAGTCTTGCGTACATCTGGCAGGGAGGTGCTCAAAAAAAAAAAAAAATAGTACACGAAGAAATAAATTTATCGCACTACCAAAAGCTTAAGTCTGTCTTCCCTATGAGATTCTGCTCTTTCTCTAAGGACAGTGGGTAACGTGGTGTATGTAATAGAAAAAGTAAAGCTTTTGGAGACGAGTTTGGATTTAAAACTCCACTCTATCATTTAGTAGCCGTAGGATCTTGGGCAAGTGAAGAGTTTCCTGAGCTACAAAATGAGGATGAAAACTCCTTGAAGGGTTGTGAGGATTAGATATGATGTGTGTAACGTCAGACACATAGTAGGCAAACATATTTTTTCCCTTGCCTCTGATTTACTTACAATTTACCAGATACTCTGCAGAATTCATGAGTAACACCCCACTAAGCTTGTGTTTTGGATTTTATGCATCCAAATGACCAAACGGCTGAATTCTGTAAAAGTTCAATGTTTGTCAGATGATTAAAAGCCTTCCTCTCTTTCACCTTAGTCATCTAGGGCATATTATACTTATTATCTTATTTAATCTCCAACAGTCCTTTGAATTATTATTTCCGCTTTTATAGCCAAGAAAACGGGAGCTAAGGGAAAGGAATGGATTTTCTGTTAGGAGAATAAGGGCATTTCAGAATCCTGTGTATAGACCTGAAGCTCCGGGCTCTGTCTTTCATGTTCCGTTGCCCTCACATTCAGTTTGTGAATACGTGCTTTTAAATGTGACCACTTAGTTTTTTAAAATTAAAACCAACACTCCAATGATGATTGTTTTAAGGGCAAAATTGATAGTACAATAGTTATTATTTTAATAAAAAAATAAAAATATATATATTTAAATAAGTAGAGTCTTTTCAGCCCCACAATTTGGAACCGAATAGTGGCTGATTGCCACAACCTCTCAGACTGGACTTTGCCTCTTGGAGCCTCGGTTCCTTCGCCTCTAATTTAAGAATAGTAACGGTACCTGTCTTCTGGAAATAGGATGATTAAACGAGTTAGCAAATGAACTTCTAACACACATGGAGCAGGGTCTGGCTCGGACTCTATCACACAGGAACTTCAGGCTGTCCCTTAACGTGCTCTATTACAGGAAAGAAGAACACAAAGAATGCAATCACTCTTTAATACTTTTTGTTTAATTGAGAACTCTAATAACAAAAAAAGCACTCAAAGACAAATAATAAGTAACTTTATTGACTGTTAATCTTGCCATGAAATGCCTATAAGAATAATTACAAAATAATGAAGTGTTGTTTTTTTTTTTACACACTTTTGGTATCATCCCGATATGATGATCCTTTCACAGAAAGGATTATTTACAGTTTAGGTAGATATAAAGCTCACTGTTGCAAATACAAATGTAGAAGTGGAAGCAATATATACCCAATTGGTATACTAACTAGCAATGGACATTAACAAATGCAGAATAAATAACAGCTTTATACTTTTCTTTTTTTTTAAAACAATTTTCAAATACAAAAATGTAGGTATTCAAAATGGATTTTCATATACATATATATAATTCTGCTGCAAACAGTGGATCAAAAAGCAAAAATGTCCTTAGCATGTTTCATTTTTGAAAACCCACATGACTATTCATCAATCCAATTAGAAAGAAGGTGTGCAAAACCACCGACAGTGCTGGCAAAACCCTGAAGACTTGATTCTGGTTAAAGTAGAGAGAAAATAAAGTATAAAGCGCTACTTAGTTAATACATTATTTTTTTCTTGATGTTTGCAGGAGACACTAAGAGCTAAGGAAATGCAGCACATAATGATTTGGGCTCTTTACAGTCAAACGTCACCAGGACTTGTCCCTTAAGCATCTATAAGAAATGGTGGATCATTTAATGACGGTTAAAGTAAAACAGTCTTAGATGATCCTTTCATACTTTATCCTTTTGTACCGAGACTGAGATACTTTTATACATTCTGATATCTGAAACTTTGGTTCTTTCAAAATATTTAATAAAAGTAAAACAATTTCATGACTATAGAATTCTATAGAACGTTTTTCCTTTTAAAGCATCAAGTTATGCTGATCGGACCAGGCTTGCTGTGTGCACACTGCTCTGCCCCATCCGCGTGGAGACACGCGAGGGGCAGCACGGGTGGGGCTTGTTCCTGTTTTCTGCGTGTTCATAATACTGACTCCCATCCATGGGTAACACTGCATGTTCTGCTGTGCCCTAAATCTATTTCTCTGTTACCTGAAAACTTAATTTTGTATAAAAATATGACTGTTTCTTTAGAAAATAATATATAGTTCTTTTTAATAAAACCTGGTAGGTAGAAAAAAATGGTATATCAAAATATGGTAAACAAATGTTTTAAATACGAAATCATTAAAAACATCGCATAGAAAGACATTGTGCTAAAGTACTCTCTGGAAGTGTGAGTAACATTACTATTGTACATCTGAAGGTTAGCAAGTTCACTCTCCTGGCTTGGTTTCATTATACATCCGAACAGTAGTGGCGGCAGCTATCTTAAAAATGGCCCTTTCTCAAACACTAACATTTTCTATGTTTTTACTTCACAATTAGTAAAAAGACAACCTCCTGATCAGTGGTTTTCAACTCTGCTGCATATTAACTCCATTTGGAATGCTTTGAAAGAAGAGTAATTCCATTTAAGTCTCACCACAAGAGACTAATTTAATTCATTGGAGGTGGGACCCAGACATTTTTTTTTAAACCTTCCAAAATAATTCTGTTATGCAGCCATGGTTGAGAATCACAGCAAAAGACACATGAGAAAATAGTCATTTTTAACTGTACATGTCAATTGATTGTCTGTAGGTATCATTCATTCAACGATACATCCTCCGTATTAAACAAGAAAGGCCATGTGTACAAGATAGTCACGGAAGGTTTAAACACATATAAACACACACAATCTCATGTATTTATATATGTATAATAATATATGCATATAGTTAGGGTATTTTTGGTTAAGCAGAAACTAGCATTACCATAATTTGTTCTTGATTTATTAAAAAAACACTAAACACAAACATTTTCTAAGACATTTTCGTTGTTTTAACAGAAACCAGTGTTGGAAACTCCACAGAATACATAGTGACATGAATACAACCGATGTGTTACTTGGATGAGGAACTCGGCTGTGTCCCAGAGCTTTCTGGGAGAGCAGGAGGCGGCCATGGCACTGAGGGTGGAGGAGACGCCGGCATCACGGCACGCACGGTCTTCCGCTTATTGCTCAATTCACGTCGGTTTGACCCCAGGCTGCACTTCTGTGATGTCCATGTCTTTGGCTTGCTAGAATCACCTGATTCTGACTGCTTCGCGAGTGTTCTCTTTGGGACAGCCCCAGTGAGGCGGCGGTGGCTATGGACTAGGCGGTGGTCTCTCCAGTGAAAGAAGAGAGATTCTTTTCTCTCTCCTCCCTCAAATCATGAACATTTCATGAGGAAGTAATTAAAAAAATAAAATTGACAGGCAAAAAAACCTAACAATATCGTTCACAGGATAACAAAATGTGATGTTATGTGTGATGGAACTAAAAAAAAACAAAACAACGACAAACACACCATGTTTCAATATTCTGAAGGCTTAGAAGCCAGTAAAGCACAATTCCTTCCAAAGGATCATGAACTTCCAGGCACTTGTCTTGCTGTACATTCTCTTTTACCTCTGTGTAATACTTAAAGTGCAACTGTCTCAAGGCTTTTATTTCTGTCGCAAATATCATAAGGAAAGAGCTGTGTTCTGGGTGAAGAAGATATGGCACAAGAAAGAGAAAGACTTCATGGCTTCCACAGCCTCTGGCAAACGGAAGGCTGCTGTATAGCTGCACGCAGACGTACTTTATACAACAAACTCTGGAACTTCATCATGAGTGAGATCCAGAGAGAAGTATTTGCTGGTTCTTTTGACTGGAAAAGCGTCCTGGATGTTGACGCACTGCTGAGCCAAGCAGCTGTTGCAGTAGAGGCCTTCCTCATCCAGTTCATGGCCACATCCAAAAGTGTAACTCTGAGCAGTGTCTTGACACAGACCAGCAATGCGTAAGAAGTCTTTCTGGTAAAGTCTGATGTCATCAAGGCTCAAGCTATGTCGATCAGTGGAAGTCTTTGGTTTTCGACATATGGTCTGCAAAACAAGGAAAGGTTGAAAAAACTTCAAGAGTATAGGCTAAAGTGAAAGGTTAGCAGTATTTGCCCTGTAAACAGAAGGCTGCAAAATTTATAAAGGGTTAAGGAATCCCTGTATGTTACAGAGGTTTCCAGCCTGAGGTACCTGAGCCCCGCAGAAGAAAAATATCAGCACCACCAATAACGATAACAGCTAATATTTACCGAGCCTGCATTCTGTGGCTGGCCCGGATACAAACACGCTACACGTACTGTCAACACATTTAGCCTTCCTTTTAGCCGTACGAGGTGGGTGCTACTGCTCTCCCCATTTTACAGGGGAATAATCCAGGGCACAGAGAAGCAAATGCGGTAGGAGCCCAACTATCTCCAGCATCTCAGAAATCCAGCCGTTGTCTTAAAGAAAGACTGTACAGGGTACAGATGCTGTTTCTTTGTTTCTTTCTCCACTAGGATATGGCAAGTCAGTGGGCCCGACACTTTCATGTTGAGGTCTGTTATGTTAATAAGAAATGGGAACACAAACCAATTATTACTCAAGAAGCACAGACTGAAGAACTGTTTTTTAAAAAGCCACAGTTCTTGGGTAGAAAAAATGATCTGAAGCACTCTTGGTGCAGAGAAGGTTAGAGGCCAGGATTAAAGATGGCTCTGGAACATTGCTAGAGGCCATGTTTTGCCAAACGCTTCGCACAGCAGGTAGCAGACTTTTGGAACTTATTATCCCAAGAGGTGGTACTGGCTGAACATATATAATGGGTTGAAAGATGGCTCACATAGCCCTGGCAGGCGTGGCTCAGTGGGTTGAGTACCAGCCTGTGAACCAAAGGGTCGCTGGTTCAATTCCCAGTCAGGGCACATGCCTGGATTGCAGGCCAGGTTCCCGGTAGGGGGCACGTGAGAGGAAACCACACATGGATGTTTCTCTCCTTCTCCTTCTCCCTCCCCACCCCTCTCTCTAAAAATAAAATAAATAAAATCTTAAAAAAGGAAAAAGAAAAATGGCTGAGAAATTACACTAACAAAAGACACTAAATGGGTTATTTATGGAAACGAGGCATTATATCTCTAAGTCTGGCTGCTGAACATCACATTAAGAGGCAAAAGTACCAGGAAGAGAGAACAAGGTCTGAGCGCAACAGTATTTTACTAGGCAGTGTCACATCTGGGCACTGCCTGAAGAAGACACCCCCTTGTACTGATGTTGTCTTCCGGGTGCTGGTGTGGTTTCACACAGAGAGTCCATTAGGTCAACGCCACAGATCCTCACGGCAGGCACACAGGCGCTCTCCTCACTTTGTGGGTGAGGACTCCAATCCTGAGCTGTGCCTCACAAACACTTATGTACAACAAGAGCTCACGCTTAGTGGCCCGGCACGGGGGCAAACCCAGACAGTTTGGCCCTGGAACTCGTCCACCTACATCATGCTATACACACAGCTTTAAAAGTCACTCATGGAGTTTTCAGAAAATACTTAATAAAATGTCATTTCACATTAGGGCTACTTAAATGGAAGGAGGAGAAAAACAGGGCAAATGGGAAAAAAGAGAGAAATGTAGGAGGCAAAGACTGCCAGGATATAAGAGAAAAAAGAGAAATAAAAGAAACACACAGAAGAAAAAGAGAGGGAACCCAAGAAAAAGGACACAGGAGAGAGAGTACTCAGAAAAGAGAGGCGAATGTAAGCTGTACATTGTATCCAAACGCTGCAACCACGAGTATTAGAGTACGTTAATTTATCTGTATCTTTGACACTTTAACAGCCTAACCAGTGAACATATATTATCAAATACTCTGCCTTAGTATACCTTGAAAATTTACTCTGAACAGAAGAGTCAAGAGTGTGGAGACCCTTCAGTCACAGCACAGCAGACGAGTCGTTTTTGTCAATCAACACACACACACACAGCCTGAAGTTTCAACATCAGAGGCTTCCCGTCTACATAAAGTGTCAAACGAAGTACAGAATTTATCCAAAAACAAAATCGACTCAAAGATAAATGGAAGTAGCAACTAAAATGGAAGTAAGTTCAGGATGAAACTGTAATGTAGGTATCTGGTAAGAATCATTTCCCCAGGATTTTTAATTTCCACTTCTTTATATAAATAAAATCGTTAAGTTCTTATTCAAAATTTTCAATTCCTTTCATACCTGTGGGAGAGAATCGGTACTCTGGCCACGAAGTTTTACAACTGTTTCTGAGGAGCTGGAGGTGGAAGAACCAATTTCTTTCACAATCAACCCTAAACAAAACAGAAAAAGAAATGAAGACTTCAAATTATTCATACCTCTGGTCACATATCTACTACTACTAGATGAAGTAAATGAAAGATCAAATATTAACCATTATTGGAAAATCTCACTGTGACTCCTTGGTGGTAGACAGCCAGAATGGAACACATTTTAACTCTTATCTTACGGTAAATGGCAGTGAGGGGGGTGAGATGAATGTGGGGTTTGAGTATCGAAAGTTCAGAGCCCCAATTTTCTAAAATAAACTTCTAATTTAACTGTTTATGATGAAGTTAGTAGTACCAACAAAGGCCATAGGTATAAAGCAGTCTCTTTATGATAGCTCCTAAAGTTTTCCTACTTTCCGCATAGCAGTGACTTTGAGCTGACCCCCGCCGGAGCAGTGGCATGGCCCTCCAGGTCCGGTTCCTCTCCCCACTTTGTGCAGTGGGTAAGCGTGAGGGCTGTGGCCTCGGGAGTCCCACAGATCGGGGCTGGAACTTGGCCCAGACAAGGAATTGGCTGGGTGTGCCGGTCAGTTAGCCACCCTCTGTCTCAGTCTCCTCTTCTTATAAAAGGGGGCTGATTGCAGCACCTGTCAATGAGTGTATGACGGTTAAAGAGCACGTGTATGATGAAAGTATGAGGCACAGGGCCTGCATGTGGGACATGCGTAGCTCATGGGCGCTCTTCAGGGCCGACGAGGACACTGTGGCCCACCCCTCCTGCAGCCAGTCCCACCCACTGGTCAGAGACCAAAATGGGAGGCCACAGTGAAGAGTCGATCCTGGATCTCTCAGATCAACAGCATCCCAATCATCCCAGTGTGCAGGGGCAAGCTGCTAATATTTGGAAACAAATCTAGGGCTGACTCTTCCTTATGAGACGGTGGTATGTAAGTGACGCGCCTGCAAAAAACGCTTCAGAAGGTAAAATTGCCAGTAAGAACTGGAGACATAAGAGAAGGTCTTGCAAATAAATGAAGCAAGTGAGTAGGTCAAGTCCCAGATCCTTAAGGCAAAATGGCTTAAGTACCTTACCGTCTAATTTAAAAAAACAAAACAAAGAAACTTGTCGTGTGATTTTTATTCAGCCACTGCTAGTAACCTATAGAAATAACTTTTTGTGTTAAATGCTTCCTTGCACCCCCTTCCCACAGGCACTTTCACACACGTTGTTTTAGGCACACACCCCCGCACGTATGTGAGCAAGAGCATGCTATCTGTGCCCCATAATGGGCATGTGATTATAAATTTACTATGTATTGAAATAGATTTTTAAGGAAAAATTCAATACAACAAAGCAAATGGGCAGAAAAGGGAGAAAGCTGGGTGTAAGAACCCCGAGTGCGGTTACGGCAGCCGGCCCGCTGAATCTTGGTTGGTCAGGCAGCGAGTCTCCGCAGCCACTGGCGGGTCTGTTTCGGGTGGGGCATCTGAAGGCCAAGGCTCTGCTAGGCTAGCAGATGGAATTCTGCAACCAAAGGTTCCTTGTGCTCTTGCAGGGTAAGTGCCGGGGGCACAGACTGGGTGCTGGTCTTATTCACTGCTGACTCCCCACCCGTGCGCACCGAGGGGCTCCCGACCAGGGCTGTGGGTCTGACAGGGCAATGGCAGTCACTCCAGTCCTAACAGGGTCTCTCACTCACAGCTTTGAGGGGCCTAACGAGCACCAAGGTGCCTAAGGCATGTTTCTGTGAAGAACAGAGACTAATTCATGACACGGGACAAGGACAGTTAGAAGTAACTGAGGTTTAAAAACAAAACCCCTCCTTGCTCCTATTTTTGAAAGATAGTATCTTTCATTTGATAGAAATATATAATATACAATATTATAGAACCCTATAATGGGGTTACGGTGAATGCATGTTTTCTAGAAGAATTCATCAAGCATGGAATTTAAAAGTGCCTTTTTATGTCAATCTTTTCTGACACTTTTTCCTCCAGATTCCTGTACCTAGTATAACGTACTGGGGGAAAACAAAACAAACAGACCCGGAGACACTTCTCTTTCTAGCCGTGTAGCATTTATCCTCTCTTAATCTACAGGTTTCCTCAACTACAAAAAGGAGGAAGCTGGTCTAAAGGGTCTCGCAGGACCCTTCCAGATATATTATATAATTTTTTGATTATCATTTAAAATAGCAAAAGAGAGAGAGAAAACCCTATTTTACAACTTTGCCCAGGGCCAGGGGTAGAAGATGCCACTTCCCAATCCTGGGAGTGTCTCTCCCCCTTCCCTTTGCCTCTCCTCCACAGAAGGCACTCACTCCTACAGTTGGTAACACTGACTTGGAAAGGCTCCAATTCCAGGGCTGTCTCTGATCCAGTCCCACCCCTTCTGTTTTCAGAGGCACCTGCTTCTCAGTCCAGGACAACCCACCAGCTAAGGAGAACTTCCCGCGAGCTCACCGGAGTGCCCGTTCAGCTTCCGCGACAGGAGCATGTCCTCCGTGATGTAGATGCACATGTCTGGGCTGACTTCCAGAGATTCGTCGTTCATCTGCTCCAGGTCCCTGGGGTCGTCCACCAACATCTCTATTTCTGACCCAGAAAAAGGAAAAGACATGTAGCGACATAAAGGGAAATGGCCACCATAATTCATAGCCACATTCTGAGGGAGGCTGTATAATTATTCATATTTAAAAATAAATTGGCTGAGACTTTACAACAGTCCAGTCTAGGGACAATTCTCAGATGCCATTTGTTCTCTTCCTCATGGGATTGCTCGGTTATCTATGTGTCTTCTAAATGACACGATCTGACTCTCAATCACTGTTTACTCTTTAAGAAAGAAGAAAAGCTGTACTTTCATGCTGCAATGACAGGGCAAACTGAGACTGATGGGTCACCTGCCTAATGCCAAGGCAGACTGCTGACGCAGAGAGAACGAGGGGCTCATGCAGCTCCCACTGCCCACAGTTGCCTGCTCTCAGTGCGCTTAGTTACTCAATTTGAGACCCACATGAATTCCACAGTAACCAAATACATGTTCCGCAGTTTTCCTTAACAGAGTCAGTATCTTTTTCCCAAACCTGAATGCCATAGCAATTATTTGAGAAAGGAAAAAAAAATGTATACAAATGCTAAGTTTGGCTGACAGAGGCTGTAGGTCTCATCTGATTTCCTTAACACAGAGTGAAGGCAGTCACGTGCTCTGTTTCCTTTAGACTCCCTAGCATTCTGGGGTCATGAGAAGCATTTAAGATATCTTAATTCATCAGATTACCTGGGCTTAAATCTGTCTTTTTCTTTTTTGTGGTAGAAATTCAAGACATTTATGCCACTATCACTGAATCCAGTCTGTGTCCTAACCAATGCATATTTCATCTGGGAATCAGAAATGAAGACCCAAGGGCTGCAGGACTGACTCCTTCTCACTTCATATAAACCACTAAAACTTAGGGTCCACGGCCATCCAGCCCCATGGTGGCAAAGGATCATGACTAGAGGGATGTTTTGTTCACAGTCAAACACAAACAAATCAACCAAGTTGTTGGGGAAGATGGCAAGAAAACTCTTTCTCTATTACTACTTCTTTGTTGTTCTCCGGACACCAATTCTATAGAACTCATACTTGAAAAAAAGACTAGGAGAGAGAAAGAAGAGAGCCAGTGAGGACGAATCAGTGCTGTCAGCTTAGAGAGCCCGGGGGAAAGGTTACCGTCATCCTGCGAGTCCTCCTCCAGCCGGTCCTTGCCACCACTCTCGACCCCTGAGGTGTGGGAGCTGCCGTGGCTGGTCATTGAGCTGCAGGTCTTTAGCTTGCGGTGGATGGCACTGCTGGAGTAGCTGTCCTCTGGTCCCGCGTCCCGGGGCTTGGTGTCTGCCTCGATGCCTGAGGTGTGGGAGCTGCTGTGGCTGGCGGTGGAGTGTCGGGACAGACGCTTATGCTTCATGCTGCCTGCACTGCTCCCGCTGGCCCGGGACCGCTTCTCCAGCTGGTCCATGTCAAGGTCCAGGTTGTCGCTGATGTAAGATTCCCTGTACTGCTTCTTCTCTGTGTGGTTAGGAACACAGCTCGTCATTGCATTCAGCCAAGACAGAAGGAAGAGTTGGTAGGCTCAAGGGAGTCATCAGGCCAAGAACAAGCACAATCTCGCACTCAGAATCTAGTACCTGGGAAGTGGTCCTAATTCCGACAGGCTCCCCAATTAAGAACAATGCATGATGAATAAAAGCCAGGAGACACATTTGCGGGCTACTTAAACTACTTAAAGAGTTTTAAAGCTTCAAACACTATTGAAGGGTGTGACTTGACCAACCGCCTCTGGTCAGCAATCTATTAGTGGTCCCCAGTGACATAAGTTCAGTAATTGAGAATAAACATTTAGAAAGTTTTGGAGCAATGTGGTATTGTCTTGAAAGCCATTAATGTGACTTTGAATTTTGCAAAAATATCAGTCCATAGGAGATAAGAAATTTTAAAACCCTGGTCTTTCCCCACAGATCATTTTAGAAGCACTGCGATAGGAGGCTGTTTAATAAATATAATTATGCTAATTGCCATTCATTTTATTTGTTCATTTGTTCAATTTGGTCCATCGTTTGCTTAGCTCTGTCGAATACAATTTAAAGTAAAACTAGTCTTCTGAGAATTTCTTTCAAAGAATTCTAAATTAACATGTACATTAATGAAGATTGCTTTTCTCCATTTAGGCTGAATTAGTGAGGCTCTGTCATCTATTTAGAAAACACAGTAATTATTAATGGTTTGCCATGTGGCCTCTGATTGATCAAAATGTTCTTTAACATGCCAGTGCTGTTCTTTAATGCAAACACAATATAGGAAAGTCCGTTTCATCAAATGCTAAACTAGCCATTATTACATTAAGGCACAAAGTTACAACTGAAGTGCAGGTATACAACTGACACAAAAATACCATTTTGTGTGCTTCACAGTCAGAAATTTAAAACAAACAAAAAAATAGTTTAGCTTTCTTATATTTTTTATACTGATGAAAAATAACACATTAGGACAGTGCTAAAAATGGAAAGTACATTTGGGGAACGTTAAGTTGATATTATCTCAGAAACTGCGAACTAGTAGACTAATTAGATTCTTAAGGGGCTGATAATGGATTTAATTGTCTTGTTTCTTGGTTAAGTAAAAACACTTGCACTCCTGATGTCTGAGACTGGCTCTGAAGTATAATTGCCACAGGCTCCCCAGAGAGGGAATGAGCATCAGCAGAAAGAGACGCTACGTTTTCCAGGGTGCACGATAGAAAACATGCTCAGAGTAGGTTAGGGGTACACTGCTGGGCTCCGGCCCATTCATGTCAATTCTAAGGAGTCAGGCTGAAACACAAAGGCATGTGTGTGTGGCCACAGAAAAAGCCGACTAGAGCTGGACAACACAGCCCAACACACATCACTGAGACAAAAAAGCATCCATCCCATTTTTTAGGGCTAGACTGGGTTCTAATGATTCACATTTTCTGAAGGCGATAGGGGTTGAGGTGAAGATGAGCGCTAAAGGCATTTACAAAATTCTCCTACGGTTTCTACTTACTGTAGTTTCAAATAATAGATAGCCATGCGACCCTTGGAAGGGCGGCACGTGAAGGAAAAAAAAAAAGGAAAGAAAAACATTTCTATAGCGCACTGGAGTTCTAAGACAATTGGGAATTGCAGATGTAATAATTTCAAAGCTTTTCTACCTCTTTACAAACGGTCCTTTAAATCCCAACTTGCCAGGAGGTTGGGAGCCAGTCCTAGCTCTTCCACGCTCACTAGTGTGCCCACTGGAAGACAAGCACTCCCCAGGCTGCCCTCTTCCTAACAGGAGCTTAGTGTAAATCTACTTTCTGTCAAAGCGTTAGAGCAGCCTTGGGGCTCCATGTGGCTGGCTTTTGTTCCCTTCCTAGTGGGCACTACATCACTCAGGGGTGTCCAACCTGCGACATGCAGGCTGCATTCTAGCCCAGGATGGCTATGAATGCAGCCTAACACAAAATCGTAAATTTACTTAAAACCTTTTTTTTTTTTGCTCATCAGTGTTTGTGTATTTAATGTGTGGCCCAGAGACTCCAAAAGGTATGGACACCGCTGACCGACCCTCTGCAAACATTTAAGAAGCTTCACAGCACTCAGTTATAAACTGAGGGAAATGCTGAAATAATTCAGAAATTTAGTATAAGACGTGCAAAATGCAACCTATCATTCCCTTGGCAATCACTGGTGTCAATAGCGCAGATGGTCAGCATGTCAGTGCATTTTGTTCCCTTTGTGGTAAAAGCCAGAGGCCACAAAGTTTTCCGTACGTTATTTTAGAACATAACGTAGTCGATATGACTTCTGGATATATGACCTGAGAATAAGCTCCAGCTACTGAATAAAGTTGGGTTAAATTTTTTTTAATGACAAAGGCATTTCTTCTAAATACTGTGGAAGAATTCTTGTGATCATTTTCTACTATAAAATGCTAAAAAAGTATTTCAGACAAGCTCACTCTAAGTTAAATTTAATTAAGAAAAATAAGATCCTTTTTGTGTTGTTTTTTGCTGAGCCAATGTTGAGAAATAGCTTTCTTTTTAAAGAAAGATGAAGTCTGTAAGTGTGGGTGAGATAACTGGATTCAGGCCAAGGCTGCTCCAGAGAAACTTAATTTCAGGTTTTCTTCAGACCTGGAGGGATCTCTGAGTAGAAGAAATTAAGTATGTTTTCTTTGGAAGGGAGGAAAAAAAAAAGATGTTCCCTCCAAATTTACCTGTACTTACTCAAATAAAAAAATCAAATTTATAACTTTTTCACTGCTGCATTGCCCTACACATATAAGCCCCCAAATGCACTTGGTACTATGCTTGGTAGTTTACCTTAAACCTTATGGCTCATTAATTCTTATAGGCTCTAAAAAGCTCTCCTAAAGTCACCTAAACAAGAATTTACTAAAATGTTGCTGGCAGAGAGCTGATGGAATAAATGAACTTCTCAAGGCGCCAATTAGAAATGAGGCTGACTTGGCGAATGATGAGCTCTGCACCTAAGAAAGTCCATTACCTATTCTCCCAAGTTCCCCTGGCGCTCTGCCCTGTCTGAATTCTTCTTAATATTCATGTCAGCATCAGAGAGACATATTTGTTATACCAATGAGTCATCACAGGGAAGAACGGGCAGCCTGGCAGCGAGGAAGCCAACACCCCTGACAATTTCACCCATTCTCTCCAAAGACAGGCAGTTTGGTGGCAGACAGTGGGAAATGATTCATGCTCTAATCACTGCATCAATTACAATGACATCTCCAAACTGGGTCTCGTTTACATAGAGACAGTTTTTGAAAGCTAGCAATCAGATGTTCAAAACTCTAAAAGGTTTTTTCCTTGTTAAGAGAGAATGGGTATTTGCCTTGTTTCTGTAGGAAAGGTGGGGACTGAGAGGTCTAAACCTGTTTTAGACACAGACCGAAGATATGAATCTGCATCCTAACGGTCATACAAATGCCTAAAATCTGCTAACCTAATCAAATTACCAAGAATTAGTACAACATGAATTTGCAAAACAAATGGAAGACATTAAAAAATAGACAAATATGCAAAGTAGCATTTTGGGGGATCAGGCTCTGGAGAGTTAAATGGAGAAGCCCCAGGGTGCCGTAGCGCACGGTAAAGGGCTAACCATGAGCTTGCCATAGCAAAGCCAGGCCTGCTATCAGAGGCCCCATCGCTGCCTTCCTCTTCTCGTCCACGCGTCCCCTTTTCAGGACCCAGGATTCTGGGCCCCCAAATAGACTGCCTGATTCTGTCTGTGTCTCGGCAAAGCCCCCAAAGGACTGGCTGATAAAATCCTCAAATAAAAATTTCTCTCTCCTTTGTCACTCTTGCTAAGGCAGACTTGGGGGCCTCCCTGCAGTCAGTAAGAGAGGTGAGAGACATTTCTGTGACCCACCTCATTGGAAGGAATTTCAGACTGCCCGCGGATAAGAGAACCAAGGCGGATCAGGGTATACACAGAGCTCTGAGATGCAGATAAACCCTGACCCAAATCTTCATGTGGTGGCTTTCTGCAAGGCTTTTTAAGACAAGCATGGGCTAATTTAGAGAGACTGTACTCAAGGGCTAGCTAAATGGCAGGGACGGCCTCAGCCGTTTGGGACAGGTACGGCCGTGGCCAAGGCTATCCCTTGCCCTATGAAACAGAGCTGGGACGTGAACAGGAATGCTGCACTAAATCTGGAGAGGCCCAGTCCCCAAATCCCACTACTCAGGAGCCCAAGGCCCCAGTTCGTGGCAGCTGTAGAGCAAGGGGTCGTGGGTGGCAAAGGTGCCATTTGCTTCCCCATCTGAGGCCCTGCGGTACCTTCATTTTCCTCCAGCTTCCGGATGTGGCGCAGGACTGGCTGCAGATTCATGTAGAGGCGGTGGCTGTTGCTCAGCAGTTGCAGGAGGTGTCTGGAGCGCATGGGGCACCCTGTGTAGTATATGAGCTTCCTGGCTGAGGGCAAGCCATCTGGCAGGATCTCAAATTTCTTACCCTGTGGAGGGAAAGCATAACTCCGATTCAGAAAGAAAAGCCTCTGATTTGCCAAGGTTCCATTCATTCTCTATTTAGTAAGGGAAAATAGAGATTCAGAAATAGATGTGCAGCAGGTCCTCAAATAATGCTGTTATAACGTTGACGAGCTGCTGTAGAACTTAACTCTTATTCATATCAACTGGCCTATGCAAAACAGGCTTCATGATACATTGTTCTGCTTAAAGTCACTGAAGCTATCGATGACTTTAAGTGAGGACTTACTGGATAAAGCTCCATTCAAAATCTGCTGAGATATAAATTGCTGTGCACCCGAGCCAATATGCCACAGACAGAGGGTTACCAAAAAATCAAGAAAGTGTCTAGCAAGAGTCTTCTGATAATCACTGACTGGGCTTCTCTGGCTGGTCAGGACATCTATTGTATAATGACGGAGAAGAGGAGGGTCCATCGTGACAGTACCCTCAAATGCAATCCCAACACCTTAACTCAGCAAACAAATTCTAGAAGCATAAGGCATTCAGATACTTGTTAAACGCTTGCCATGTACCAAACACTGTGCTAGACACTGAGAAAATAACAGTGAACAGGACAGACAAGGCCCCTACGCTCTCAGAGAAACATTCTGGTGGGACAGATGGTAAATTAACACATAAAATAATTATAGTTTATGATAAAATCTGGGACGGAAATAAACAGGATTATGATAGAGAAAAATACAGGATACCTATTTAGGTTTAAAAAAAAAATTAAACTTCTCTAGCTGGATAAAAGAAGGAACTAGAAGCTAGGGGACACTGGGAAGAATGGAACAGGAAAGTAATGAAGAGACAAAAGCAATGTAAGTATCTATCAATAGAGATTAAAGGATCTCATTCTTTAAATCTAGGATCAGTAACATAAAGTTTGAAATTGCAGATGAGCGTTTGGCAGAGTTCCTTACAGTTATGGAATATTATGAATTACTTTCACTTTCCCATTAATGAACAGTGCAGCAGAACTACAAAAAGGAATATTCCAGACACAATGATTCTCAGCCAGAAGGGAGAAGTAAAGCAAAGAGGAAGGCATATTCTAACTTGGAGCCAGTACAAAGTATTGGGGTTTCTGTAACTCAGACAGGGATGGAATTTTTCACCTCTGGACTTTTTAAAAAAACTCCAGTGGATCCCAATGCTAGAATGGTAAAAACTGATATTTACTGAGCACTAAGCAGATATTAAGTCATTTATGTTCACCGTAAGTCTACAGGGGAGAGCTAAGTATCCCCATTTTTAAATGAAGAAACTAAGGCACAGAGAGGATAAGTAATTTGCTCAAGGTCAGGGCTACGTTGGCTGCGGAGAAGATTCATCTGAGAAGCCTGTCAGAGTAGATTCCTACTCTCCGACCCACAGCACTGATTCAAAAATCTCTAGAATAGGAGAATGAGGCACAAAAGTCTGTCTTCGACAAGCTCCTCAGATGAGTCTGATGCAAAATTAGATTCAGGAACCACTGAGTCCAGGACCTGTAAAACACTACATTTCATAAATGCATTTTATTACTAATTTGGATATGAAAGGGGCAAATCTGGTAATAAGTTGCTCGTTCTCAAACAACTCAGAGCCTTTCACAAAGAGCTGGAACAAAAGAGAGCCTGTGAGGAGGAGGCAGGTCAGGCCCCACTCAATGTATGAGTAAAGTGAAATCAGACTGAACTGTGCCCAAGCCATTAAAGTAACGTAAAGTCAGGGACAGGGCTACTGGCTCACAGAGCAGTGTGGAAGCAGCGCCCAAATTGTATTTGGCAGTTTGGCCCTTTATTTATACAGGCCATCTTCCTTATGGGAAGAAGTTCATGTGTACGATTCTTTATCTTCCTCCTTTCTTTGTGTATTTTTTCGCTAATTTTTGAACAAGTTATGGATTTTAATGACTACTAGACAGACTCACTATTAACTATTTGAACCCTGCTAAAAAATAGATATAGCTGGCAAAGTAAAGAAACAGCTGGAAAAATCATGAATTTGCTCTATCCAACAAAAAAGTATACTGTTCTCAATATTCTAAAAATGAAAGTATTTTCCTGTTAAGAACTCTAGACCTTCCTTTATAATGATGAGTTTAAATGAGTCAGATATTGATAGAAACATCTTTTTATATCACTCTTTATTCTTTGTTCAAAAGGAATGACTTCCAAAAGAACGGGCCAGTCCCTACACTAAGAGTGACTTACCCTGTGATTACGGCTTTCTGTTTTCTAATCCCTCTGCTGTACGCTTTTAAAATAATTCTATGTGATGAACTCATCTTGTACTTCTCTCACTACATTTCTGCTGCAAGTAGAATAACTTAGGGTAGTGTGGCAAAGACCAGACACACAAATTAAAATTAGTAATTTAGTTTGTTATAAGATCCTTTCATTTGAGGTTCACCACTGATGAGGGACCAGGATTAAAGCACATGCATAAGAATATGAGAAAGCCACCTTGATCATCAGCTTTTAAAAAACATTAACTTTTGTGTCAGGGACAATATTGTTTTAAAAAACAACAACAAAAAATCCACAAAAACAAAGAAGTGACTAATTTATTTCAGTTATTTTAAACTTACCACAAATACTAACTTTCCAACATTTGTCCAGGGGAAATCATAAAGTAATTGTTTCTCTTCATCTAAATTCTGTGGAAAGAATTATGATGCATATAGAGTTACTGATGAAACTGACAGACACTAAAATGGCTCTAATTTATCTCCCAGAAAACTGAAATACATTAATTAAAATCTGAAAGCCATGCGCAGCTCTCTTTGGAGATGTGCAGATGGTAATTAAAAGATTACTGATACAATCCTGCAGCTTCTGGTTCATGTGCGACTGCATCAACTGGCCCTTTTAAGGCAAGCTTTTCTCTTTTGGTCTATCCCTAACTTTAAAAAAAAGTCCAAAAGACTCAGGCATTCAAGAGATGAGGTAAGATACTCAGGCTTTCATAACTGGGTAACTTTAAATAAAAGTGCAAAAGATTCAGGCATTCAAGAGATGAGGTAAGATACTCAGACTTTCGTAATTGGATAACTTTAAATAAAAGTGCAAAAAACTCAGGCATTCAAGAGATGAGATAAGGTATTCAGACTTTCATAACTGGATATTTTGCCTATATCGAATAAAAGATATCCTTATATTTTATACCGAAAATACCTTTATTTTTTTAAAAAATATATTTCACTGATTACACTATTAAAGTTGTCCCATTTTTTTCTCCCTTTTATTCCCCTCCATCCTGTACCTCCCCTCCCACCAGCATTCCCTGACTTAGTTCATGTCCATGGGTCATACATATTTCCTATACTATTCTTAACCTACCTCCCTGTCTATTTTGTACCTACATTTATGCTTCTTATTCCCTGTACCTTTTCCCCATTCCCACTGCCACCCACTCCCCGCCCTCCTGCCGATAACCCTCCATGTGATCTCCATTTCTGTGATTCTGGTAGTGCTTTAGTTGTTTGCTTAGCTTGTTTTTGTTTTTTTTTAGGTTCAGTTGTTGATAGGTGTGAGTTTGTTGTCATTTTACTGTTCATAATTTTGATCATCTTTTTCTTAGATTAGTCCCTTTAACATTTAATTTAATTTAATAAGGGCTTGGTGATGATGTACTCCTTTAACTTGACCTTATCTGGGAAGCATTTTATCTGCCCTTCCATTCTAAGTGATAGCTTTGCTGGATAGAGTATTTTGGATATAGGCCCTTGTCTTTCATGACTTTGAATACTTCTTTCTAGCCCCTTCTTGTAAGGTTTCTTTTGAGAAATCAGTTGATAGTCTTATGGAAACTCTTTTGTAGGTAACTCTCCTTTTCTCTTACTGCTTTTAAGATTCTCTCCTTATCTTTAATCTTGGGTAATGTAATGATGATGTGTCTTGGTGTATGCTTCCTTGGGTTCAACTTCTTTGGGACTCTCTGAGCTTCCTGGACTTCCTGGAAGTCTATTTCCTTTGCCAGATTGGAGAAGTTCTCCTTCATTATTTTTTCGAGTAAGTTTTCAATGTCTTGTTCTTCCTCTTCTCCTTCTGGCACCCCTATGATTCAGATGCTGGAGCATTTAAAGTTGTCCCAGAGGTTCCTCAGCCTCTCCTCAGTTTTCTGAATTCTTGTTTCTTCATTCTGTTCTGGTTGAATGTTTATTTCTTCCTCCTGATCTAAATCATTGATTTGAGTCCCAGTTTCCTTCCTCTCATTGTTGGTTCCCTGTATATTTTTCTTTATTTTACTTTGCATAGCCTTTACTTTTTCCTCCATTTTGTGACCATACTCAACCACTTCTGTGAATATCCAGATTATTAGTATTTTGAAACCTGCATCTGTTAGGCTATCTCTTCATTGCTTAGTTCTGTTTTTGGAGCTTTGATCTTTTCTTTCATTTGGAATATATATATATATATATATATATATATATATATATATATATAAAATTTTTTTTTTTTGTCTTGATCTGCCTATTACGTACGCCGTGAGTGGTGGAGCCTTAGGTATTCGCCAGGGCGGGGCAACCCACATCACTGCCTTGTGGTGCTGTATGTGGGGGAGGGGTCTGAGAGGCAACAGTGCCACTTGCTTGGCTCTTGGCCAGCTTTCCGTCACCTCCCCTGCTACCCAAAAGCAAATTGGGTCCTTCTGGTGCTGATTCCCAGGTGGGTGGGTTTGTGTACATTCTAGGACCCTGTGGGCTTCTCAAACAAACGCTCTTGTGAGACTAGCAGTTTCTCCTGCACCACAGTCCCGACAGGTTTTCACCAGTAGAGGTTTTGAGACTTTCTTTTCCCACACTGGAACCCTGGGTAGTGCAGTCTCTCTTGCTCCCCAGCTGTTTCTCCGGGTTGATATATCTGCATGCGAATGTGGGCCCGCCTGGTCCGCCAGCCGCTGCCTTGCTATGTGTCCCCTCCACCCCAGCTTCCTGTCTCTGTCTCCACCCCTCCTACCGGTCTGGATGAATGTTTCTTCTTTAACTCCTTGGTTGTCGGACTTCCATACAGTTCGATTTTCTGGCAGTTCTGGTTACTTTTTGTTTTTAAATTTGTTGTTGTCCTTCTTTTGGTTGTGCAAGGAGACAAAGTGTATCTACCTATGCCTCCATCTTGACCAGAAGTCCTAAAAACAATCTAGAAAATACCTTTATAGAAAGATATATTTTAGTCCCCTTGATGATGGCTATAGGACAGCACCATCACACCTACTTATTCCAGGGACAAGCTTTATCAAGAAAGTACAATGGAAATTAAAGAACCTTGTCAGGTACTGTATTAATGTCATCTTTACAGTTATAAATGCTCCAGGATAAAAGAGTATACTTTAAGTTATACACAAAATGACTGGATATCTATCAGTGATAAATGTGGGCCAGTCTTTGGCTTTTTCTTTTCTGTTCTAGAAGATTTATTGCTAACAAGGTTTAGCAGTAAAGGTTTAGCATCACTTTGTCTATCCCACATCATCCACATCTATGGTAGACAAACAGGAAGTAATGAACAATCCATGGCCAACAATGGACCTATAACAAGACCACACAGGCACACTGTCAATTAAGACAGAGTAGGTGCTATTGGAAACTTATGTCTCTCATGTACTAACCTGGAAAATCTGTATTCCTCGCATGGTCAGTCCAAGGGTCAGAGAAGCTTCAATTTCCCTTTTATCCTGTAGGGATTTTATAAAAAAGTATATTTTTCTTCAACAATAAATAATTCAGCACCAAAGAAGAGAAAGAGAAATTTCAGAACTGGATAGTTTTTGACTTGAAGTAACTTTGCTTGTCTTTTGCATCCCTAATTTTCTATAAGCTTTAAGAAAATCATAAGCACATAGTAAATCAATAATGGCATATTCTATATTTTTAAATCCTTGAGATTTAAAAGCATTAGTGTTTTCATTATGTTAAATATATTTTCATATCTGATGATATTCTAAATACATTTTTTTTCAAGAACTCCAGTAAATAAGCTATTTTTGGAGGTTTTACATCATTTCTTTTTTACCTTCCATCTTATACTCAGCCTTTTCTTAGATGTTAGAATCTTAAATCTAATGTCACAGTTAAATTCTGAGATGTACTAGGCTTCACATTTTTCAGACTGGGTACACCTTCCAGCTCAGAAGCTAAAATTAGAGACAAGTCTGAATATTTAAGGGTCTCTCATGAGGATAGGTAATAAAGTTTTATATTGTTAGTTTTCTAAAAAGTACTTATTTTTAAAATGTTCAATTATTACTTGCCAAAATGATACACATTCTACCAGGTACCATAAACTGTAAAAAATAAAGTACGACTACATAAGGAAAAAATTCTGCAATTAAAATGGACTCAGAAATTTGGCCACTTCTTTTAAGTGCTTATCTGTAATACGTTGATATAAAATATAAAGTTTAAAATAAAAGATATATAAAATTACAAAGTAACTATTTTTGCTGTGAGATTTGTCAGTAAAAGCAATAATATGTGCAGATCTTTATTATGTTTAGTGCCAGTTTTCCCATGAACATGGTAAGAAGTATTTTTGGAAAACGCATCCTCACCAGGCATTGAAAAGAGAAGACACAGTCTGTTTTTACTTTTTGGGGCTGTTTTTTCCAACCAATGTATTTTTACATCAAGAAAGGTACATACAGTAAGAGAAAACAATCCATCACTGTGAGTTTAGGCCAATTACCCTTTCAAGGCTGTTCTCTTACTTCCTGAAATAAGATTGTGCTCATAAAAATGCTGGTTGCGCATGTATGAGTGTGCAGGACTGGAAAAGGTGCACAGATTTTTTTTTCCCCAGAAAGTTTCCTGTTCCCCGCCTACGTTATTTCCATCTTATAGCCAGGCCTTAACTGAAGCAGTTTTAACGTCTGCCACTTGCCCTTCCCAAAGAATGAAAACTCTGCCCACGAGGTAACAATGTTGACTTCCCCACTTCATTCAGTTACGTTATTATTAATTATCTTGTTTTAAGAAGAGTAATTTTCTCTAGCAAGTAGAAGTATCATGCTTTAAGTAAAGAATCTGAAAGGTTAATTTTTACACAAAAGATAAATTGAGGATATCTACTTTTACTAAATGATTCTTAATAGGAATTTTTAAAATACGAAATTTTCTTATCAAATAAGAATCGCTAATGTACCAGGCACTCTACCTGGTTATTTCAGATTCATTATGTCACAGAATTTTCTCAGCTTTGGAAATGTATAGAAACATTCCCACTTAATAGGTGGCCCAGGATTATAGTTATATTTGCTTAGGACCCATCCTAAGCAAATGGCTAAAAGAAGCCAGTAATAATCAGTGGTAATATAGAGTTTCTAACTGATACCTGATTCCAAAGCCACACTCTTTTCAATGCATCACTGATACTTCTAATACATTTTAAAATTGTAAACTAATTGTTAAAAATGTTATTTATTTCCATTTTCTCCTACAAATTAAGTGTTACAAATAAAATGTCTTAAAGGAAAAAAATACCAATTCAGTCCTTTAGGAATTTAGCCAAGGAGATTTTATGGAATTCAGTTATGACTTTCAAGGATGACAGGGCATTAATAATGCATCCCTTGGGCAAGGAAGAGAGAAACAATACCATCCTTTGGTCCCTTACGAAGTTTTCTGATCCAGGCAGGGTCATCACCAGCAGTCTGTCCAAACTGCAACCCAGCCTCCAACAGTCTCGTTACATTCACCTTACCGCGAGGGGCGCAGCAGCGACAGTAAGCACGGCAACAAGGGTAACGGTAACGGCTGCCTGAAGCACTTTTCACCCATTACCCTTAGGTCTTCGATAAACCTCAGAGGCGTTAGCCTCCCCATTTAACTATGGGGAAGCTGAAGCAGAGAGGTTAAATAACTTGTCTGAGGTCCCACAGTAAAAGGTGAAGCAGGGAGTCGATTCTAGAAGTTAGGTCCAATAGACCACACTCTGAACCACTTCATCCTGTTTGGTTTGAGAATATACCTTGAATGCATAAGTGGGAATTTTGGAGTTCTTGCCAAAGATGTGACACTTAATGAAATAAGAGAGGGGCGGGGAGGAGGAGGAGGAAGGGAAGAGAAGACAGAAGATGATAAACTGTGAGTGATTCTCTGCAAAGCCTGGCCCCAAATGTTACTTGGGTGTGACCTCTGGCCTCTGAAAAAATGAGGTAGGGATACACAGGGCACAAAAGACAGTAACAAACATCAGAGGGTGAGGGACACGCAGAGTGTGGTGGTGAAAGCACATAGGCTCTGTGTTCAAATAGACCTGGGTTGGATCCCGGCTGTGCCACTTATTAGTTTCGTGGTCTTCAGTCTGTTTCCTGGTCTGTAAAATGGAGATTACAGTTCCTATCTTACAGGGTTGTAAGGATTTTTAAAAAAAGGATAAATATAAAGTGTGCCCCATAAACACAGGACTCAATAAAGACTAGCTGTCATGGTGATGTTCTTGTTATGAATGGATATGATGCAGGTAGGACTTCACTTTGAGGAGTATTAAAAACTACTGATTAAACAAGTTGCCAATGTTACTTCCCCAGACAGAAATGCAGATTTGGAAAGGAGCAAAAGAACTCTTTCTTATCAGTGAGAAGCCAGATTCACAATTTGCAGCCAGTGCTGTCTCAACATTAGAACCATGAAAGCCTCCGTCCCCGGCCCGAGGAGAAGCATCACCAACTCCAAGGCTGACCTATGATGACAAACTGCGGGTCCCATGAAACTCTTGTAAAAAAGTCCATTAAAAAGTGACATGAGAACTTTAAATAAAATCATCTCAGGATGGAGAAGGAAATTTTTCTCAGAAGCTGCAGATACACTACAGTTTTGTACCTTGTACAGTCTGTAGTAGTGAACGGCGACATCATCCAGTCGGACGGCCTCTTTGATATATTTAAGATGAGCCTCGGAAGCTGTCAGTGCAAACTGATCTTTGTGCATGTTTGGAATGTGCTTCAGGATGTAGTCCTTCCCTCTCTTGGAAACAACCTGTTGGAATACAATGGGTGTGCAATGCAGCATTTGTTGGAGGGATGCAAGTATCCTCATCCACAAATGAGGAAAGGACAAGGACATAAAATAAGCCATATAAACTAGCTAATGTCTATTAGAAAATTCCCACTTTTACTGTTTTCACCATTGGTTATGTTATTAGGCTGAATCAGCTAATACTAAAAGTGACAAAGTCAATTTAGCTATAGTACTGCATATCTAAGAAGAAAAATAAAAAGAAATGGGAAAAACATGTTCTCTTGGCATTAAACTCACCGAGAACAAAAAAATAAAAATAAAAAAATTAAAAAAGAAGCCAAAAGCAAAACCATGCAAACTTGCAAAATTTTCGTACACATCATTGCTTATACTTGCAAATTACTGGTACCATGAAATATATCTCCTGTCAGCACATCTTCAGGTTCTGGATCCTACTTAGCTCTTCTAAAATTACAGCCACAGAGTGGGAGGTTTCTAAATGTTAATCCAAAGAAGGCAGGGGACTGTGAGAAATTCTCTGAAATGTGTGGTTTTTGCAGAACAGGCTGATATGAACAGTCTATTTGAATACTTATGAGAAAACAATTTCTTTCATACATTTATTGCAATTCATTGTGCCTATATTTTTATCAGACAGTAGCCTGTGCTTTTAGATGTCAAAAAATAATAGTATCTAGCATCTGCAGGCTAAGAGAAAGGTGTTGATTAGTTAAAGATCTTACCTGATTTCAAAAGGATTACAAAACATGGAAAGAATTGTGCAAAATAAACAAGAGTGGTGTTTAACATCATCAGAATACAAAAATTAGAGAATTTTTTGTTTTAAAATGTTTTCATAAATACTGACATTTTGCTTCTTTCTATTGAATTAAACATGATAAATTATCAGCCAATTATCAAGTTCTGCTGAGAACTCAAATTACAGATTTTTCTTTCTAGATGCCTTTACATGAAGATCATGTATATCAGTGCTTGTCAACCTTTCTCGGGTCAAAGAACACAGAGAAAATAATATTTGGTAGGGTAGTGAAGTAGCATCTTTGGAGATCCCCAGGGTTGAGGACCCTGGTACGTGGGCACTCTGGGTGCCATGGTACACTGATTGGGAAGCCCTGATTTAAGCAACCAAGGTTTTGTGAGAACCTGATGACAGTAACTAGGGAATGTAAAAACAGGCTAATTTTGGTCATTTTGGTCCAGCTTGACACCTTTTGCAGTTTCTCTTCCAACAACCGAAGTACTATCAATTAAATGTCAATCCGCCAACGAAAACTTACATTGAGCACTATAATGTGAAGTGCTGAAGAAATACAAAAAGCTTCCATTTATGCCTGTCCTTTAGAACATACTAAAAGCACTAAGTTTACTGGGGGGTGGGTGTTGGCAGGCAAAAGATATACAGATTATTTGAAAATAAGATGTAGAACACATCCATCTAGGGTCCTGTTGAGCCCAGAGGAGGGGTGCAGGGCACCTGGGCCGTCTACCAGAGAAAACTACACCTGAGCTGAGTTGTGGAAGATGAACACGAGTGGACGGGCGAAACCAGGAGAGGGGCTTCATAGGCTAAAAGAATCAGAGGGAGAAAGGTCAGAGTGTGAACCACCACAGTTGGGGAGACATAGGAATTACTGGATGACACTACCGCATAAAATTCAAGGTGCAGAACACCAGAATGGAATCTGGAAAGGTTGGCAGAGACCATGTCCTGCGAAGACCCTCAGTCGTGCTCGGGAGCCCGGGCTTCCCTCTGCAGGTGGCGGAGAAGCCGCTTAGGTTTCAGTCAGAAGCAGAATCAGCGCGGAGGAGAGCCAGAGTTCGGGAGATGGGAGGACAAGGACAGGGAAAGGACGCAATAGGTATTTAGGAAGTTAACAAAACTACAAGAGAATTTTACTTTGTAAGCTGGGTGATGGGTTATCAACCGTTTATATAAGAGAATGTTTTGGTTGACTGGATGAGACGGGGAGAAAGAAGTCTGGTAAGGGAGAGTCCTGCATGACTCTCTAGTTTCTGGGTGACTGGTGGATGGCACTGCCACTAGCTGAGGTTAGGAGCCCAGAGGGAGGGATACACAGAATGGAGGTGGTGGGAAGATGAATTTCACTTGGCACATTTTGAATTTGAGATGCCTCTGGGCGGCTATCTCATGGACAGACACAGAAGCGAGGTGGTTAATAAAAGTGTTCTATTGGATGAAATCTCCCCAGGTTGGGAAGGGTTAAGTGTCATATGCAGCTGAGAAATCCAGGAAAAGTGAAAAGTGTTCACTGGCGACCTCAGGGACAGCACCACGAGTGGGGTGCTGGGGAAAGAAGGCAGATGGAAGTGGGTTGAGGAGTACATGTGGGAAGTAGAGAAACTAGAAAATCAAATATACATTACTGTTTCAAGAAGCTTTACTGAGAAGGGAAGGCCAGAGAGGCGGCATTTCTTTCTTCTTTCTTGCCTGAGGATGGGGCGGTGTGAACCAAACATGTTGGCTGTGTTCTGATTGAAGGAGAGTTAGTTTGAGCAGAGGCTAAAGGTAGAGAAGAGAGACAAGGTACAGCAGAGACCTGGAGGAAGGACAGGAACCGGTACAGAAGGGGCGGGTAGGGAAAGAACAGCTGAGACAGTTCATGCTGGAATAACCTAAATTTTCTTGCTGAAGTCAGGAGATGGTAGTCTGAACAAGGAGTTTACTTATACAGAGGGTCCTCGACTTATGACGGTTTGACTTAGGATTTTCTAACGTATGATGGTGTGAAAGCAACACCCATTCAGTAGAAGCCGTACATCGAACTTTGAAAGATCCGATCCTCTCTCGCAGTGCCGGGCAATGGCAGTAAGCCCCACGATCACGAGGGTAAATAACTGATACTGTGCACGCCACTGCGTTGCCAGGGTTTTTGTTTTAGCTCAATGCTTCAAACACGCTTCAGGCTGTGTTTGGGCTTGCCGCTGGGTTTTTCAATGCTGGTGGCCAGACTACCGTTCTGTTTTTCATTTTCAGTATAGTATTCAATAAATTACATGAGATATTCAGCACTGTATTATAAAACAGGCTTTGTGTTGGATGATTTCGCCCAACTGTCGGCGAGTGTAAGTGTTCTGAGCATATTTAAGGCAGGCAAAACTAAACTATGACGTTTAGTAGGTTAAGTGTATTGAATGCACCTCGACTTACATATTTTCAAATTACAGTGGGGTTTACTGGGAAGGAGAAAAATGCTGCTCAAATTAAGAAGATCCAGGTCTTGTAAATGCTAAAGGAAAGCATGCAAATTCCAAGTTCCACCATATTTAGAATGGAGAGCAATCATCTTCTGCATTAACTATAAGCAGGGAGTACATCAAGAGGTCATGGATGCCACGCTCCCAGGTGTTAAATTTATATTTGGGCATCACGAAGGGTTTCCACTGGCCATAAAACCCCTGGCTTCCAATTTCTTGAAGCAACAAGAGTAGCAGCAAAATGAACTAGAAATGAGCTAGAGAAAACACAAGAATTTGAAAACAGCGCCTACCCAAGATGGGAAGTAAGCCTCTGGCTCAAAGTATTTCCCATAGTGTTTATTCCTTTTGAAGTTCCCAAGATCAGCCTGCAGGGCAAAGGCTGCCAGCAGGAAATAGGCCTCCTCTCGGAGCACACACTGAGAGTGAAGAACTTGTTTTCTCAGGTGCCAGTAATAATAGTATCTTGCTGCTCTGTCACTAGGAAAATAAAAGAAAACAGAAGTCACATTTTGATGGTACAATCCAATGGCATGTAAACAGAACCCAAATCCTGCTACCCATCTGCTGACAAGGGCTCTTCTGTTTCTGCCCCCTCCTCCTTATCCCACCTCCCTCCCCCCAACTCACTGATAAAACGGGAAGCTGTAGGGACACCTGATCACTGCCTCACTGAATTCTAAGTCAGACTACCCAGACTGAAAAAAATAACATTTACCAAAATCTGTAACATATGATTCATTTGGAGAATAGAAAAAGGTCTGAATCGTTCCACTCTAATGTGGTAAATATGTCATGAAAGTATGACAATAGAAACCTAGGCATTTGTTGTATTAAAATAATTTTGTTACAATAATACTGTCCATATAACATAAAGACAAATCTGAGTGGACAATCCTGGCTTTAATGTTTTGCTACTCTTTTTTGCTTTTTAGCTGAGCACATTACAAATACTCTAAGGCCCTTTTTAAAATGTTTCTGTTTATGACTGTCTAGAAAAAAAAATTAACTATAAATGATGTTTGTTTTCCTCAGAATGAATGAACTGAAAAATGCTTACCTTAAATCTTTTTTTTTAATTAAGTATATGTTATTTTATGGGTGTGTTTTAATAGGCACATGTTATGGCAATCATGATACTCCTCAACGATGGAAAAACTGCTAGTGTCCTTACAACCCGTTGAGGTCAGAAATAAATATAGTCCCCATTAAACAAGTTAAGTAAGAAGTGCTGACTGGGAAAAACATGGTCAAGCTTCAAAAGATGTCACATGCATATAGGATGCCTTTGTGATCAAAGTAAAAATGAAAAAAAAAATGTACATGTATATTTAATGCACTTATTTGCCTCCCTATTATTTAGGTTGAATGTTTACCTGAGATTCATAGCTCATTAGCTGATGATAATAACATATGGGTTTATTTTAACCAAGATTGTATTTAAGTATAAAGAGTTTAAAAATAAAGCATTTAACAGAAGCAAAACAAAAACAAACCAAAAAAAGAATAAAAATAAAGCATTTCTGTAATTTTTCCCCCTTGGGACAGAGCATTTTTCAGAGTAATTCTTTTTATGATGTTGACCACTCAGTGTTTGGACTACTTCATCCCAGGTGAAAAGGGCAGAAGTATAGGGATAAATTAAACATTCATTAGTCCTAGGGGATTAATTAATGGTTAAATAATATATTTTCTTTCTTTCCAGTGTATTCCATACTTAGTGGGTAAATTGAGTAAAAATTTTATATAAATTGGGAATAGCTAAAAAGTTTCTCAGCCCTTCAAAAAATTCTTTATAGACTAATATATTTTACTCTTTAATGTGCACATGGCAATGATATAAATATTAAGAGTGAATCTCACATACAACTCACTAGCCAAATGCATCTCTATCTCTTATATGGAGTTCCTCAAAGTTTAATTATAAATAAGTAAAAGAGTTCACATTTTTAGTATTTTCTATCAGCCAACAAAATCACCTCTGAAAGTTTCAAATGATAAACCTGCCTTTGAAACAGTGGATTCTGAGTCTGTATCATGAGCACAGGTTTGTCCACGCAGCCGCCTCCAAAAACAGAATCAACTACCCTCTCTCACTAAACTGCATCAAAGATGCTCCCAGGATGACTCCACTGGGTGTAATCTTAGCTTTAAAGCTGCTGCCAAGAACAGAAGCAAGACCCCCCAAAGTGAAAAGGAAACCAGGCTGTGTAACACCCAAGCATTTTTATGGGAGACAGTTCTTTTCTGGTGGGGGCGCTGCCCTACGCCCCCGCGCCCCCACCAGAAAAGGAATGAATCCTTTCTTCGATTTCTTCACATTACATAAAAGTGCTAGTTCCTACCTGAATGAAGTATTTTCTGGTGACTGACTTGTTATTGAAAATGTGGAATACAGAAAATGCGAGCCAGTGATATTGCTAACATTTTCATGAACAGCCTAACATGATCATTCATTCATTTAACAAATATTTATTGAGTGCACGCTGTACCTCTACTGTAGGACCTGAGGATAGGTGTGCATAAAAAGATTTAAAAAAATCAAAAATCCCTGCTCTTCTAGGATTTATAGTCTAGCAGGCAGAGACAAACAAACATGAGTACTATGTTCAGTTATAGGTGCTTTACTTGGTTTATTTATGTTAGAAGGTGAGTGTTATGGGAAATAAAGGGTTAGAATCTCTCCCTGTCCTCATACCTGATCAGCCTGCCGTTTTCCACATAGTACTGCACACGGAAGTGGATGATCATAGGAGGCCCAAACTGGTCTATACCCTAAAACAAGGACACACATAAAAATCAAGCTTTGGAACAATGGATTTAAAGTAATAAATTATGATTATTTACAAGATTTCAAACACTGAAAGGTTTTATTTACTTCTAATGAGTGTGGCCTCACAGTGGATTGACAGTTGTCCCCTATGGATGCCAGGTTCATGCACAACCAGGAAGTTATAAAGTATCATTACTGTATTTGATACTCATTCACCATAATGCCAATGACAACATAAGGGAAGATAAAAATAAATGCCAGTGGAAATTTCTAGCTGACGTCCAGCTCCTTTCTCAGCTCTGTCCCCTGTGGTGACCATTTGCTCCTCATTACAAATGTTCTCTTGTTCCTCTGACATTCCACATACCAAATTCTAATATGCTGTTTGTTTATTTAGACATTCATGTTCCTTACTTTGTAGTTAGCTTTGAAGTAGCCTTCCAGTTTATTCCACAAATTCTTAAATACAAATTGGAGGATCTAGGATTAAACACTGGGGATTTATTCCTGATTTACTGGGGTGATCCTGAAAACATTAGGTAAATCCCCAGTGAGTGCTCCCCCATGTAAATAGAACTGATGTTTACTCAAGAACGGCACCAGGACAATAAAATAACAAAGTATCAAATGTAAGGATAGTAAGAGTAGATTCAAAAATTGCTAATAGTATTTAGAACGTCAGTCTTGACAACTACTAGCACAGCCATGGAAGAGGATCATGCACTTCTTTCTCGCTTTTCATTTCAAAGCATTATCTCATGATTACTGAACAGTTATTATCCAACGTTATTTAAACATATCCAAAATCTAGTTCTAAGCTATAAACTATTAATATTTCACTAATGTGTTATTTTAGAACTTACAAAATTCATTTCCCTTTCCGTTCTCTACTGTATAAAATGTTTATGGTAATTTTTAATGTATAATAGCTAAAATAAACCTTTAAAAAATCAAGATAATTTTGCTCATAAATGTAATCTCACCCAAGTGACTTCGTATTGTCGTACCTTGCTGGCCTCTTTCTTCCATTCTTTTGGACAATACTTATAAAGCTTTTGTGACAACTCCATATATACATGTTCATTATCTGCACATTAATTAAAAAAAAGGAGACAGGATGATAAAAAGGTTAGATTTGTTTTTAAAAGAATATATAAAGAAACATTTTTTAAAAGTCTCAAGATTTGTGAATGTACTCTGAATTCACACCCTACCAAGAAAATGCAACAAGATACCAGGACATGAGTTCTGTGAGCAAGACGTTAACGAGGTTCTTTAAGAATTATTTGTTTTTGTAACACAGAACACATACTATTAAAACATGTAATATTTAGAAGAAATCCTAATCCTGCTTTTACTTAGTTTCTAGGGTCATTGCAGCTTACAATCTAACTTCCAACACTGCGAGTTACTTGGTCTTACCAAAGCATGCTTTTCTTTGGCTCACAGAACACCCTTCTCACAAGTGCAAAAGAATGAAACAATGCAGAAACACCATCTTAACTGCTATATAAGAAATTAGAAAACATTGATGATAATAGCAGATTTTCAAGTGAGGAGCCTGACCGATGGATGCTTTGTAAAGAATGGCCCTTAAGTGTTCATGTGAAACTCAGCATGACAAAATGATAAACCATTACTCATACTGCCTTTGGGATTGATTTTGTGGGAAGAGGAGAAGAATCTTATGCAAAACAAGAATGGATGCCAAAATAGTTCAAGACGGACAGAAAATAAGACTGCTAAAAATCCATATAAAAATGATCTACACATGTGAAAACAAGCTAGTAAAAAATATTTCAAAATTTCAGACTTCCCAAAGAGAATATTTTAAGAGAGATTTATTTCACAAGAAAAGCCTTCAGCATTCCTATCTTGTACAAAGTTTTTTATCATTTTTTTTTTGGAAGTTTATTCCTTTTCCTCTACCCTCACTAAGGGGGCAGGCCCATGGGCAGTACTACATAAAAATGTACTCATTCTGAAAGGAAAGTATGTCTGACTACCCCAAGAACAACATATGTGACCACTCTGTTACCCCTGACTGAATGCTGGGGTCCGACTGGAAAAGTGCCATAAGAGAATAGGAAGGGTAAAGCCACTCTTGGTTTATAAATGGCAATATTAAGTCAACCAATTTGAATGAAAGGGATAAGAAAAATGTCTTAGAGGGAAAAAAAAATGTTTCTTCAATCCACTTCTCATACCAATTAACACCACCTCCCATCTCTCATGTGCTACCGATTAAACATGAAATGGACAAGACCAGACAACCTTCCCCTTGAATCTGATGTGTGTTTGGCTTGAGTTCCTGTATGAAGAAGCAACATAATGAAGAGAACTGAGACTGTTCACCATGATAGCACAAACATATATTTTTTAAAGATTTTATTTATTTATTTTTAAAGAGAGGGTAAGGGAGGGAGAAAGAGAGGGAGAGAAATACCAATGTGTGGTTGCCTCTTGTGCGCTCCCCACTGGGGGCCTGGCCCACAACCCAGACATGTGCCCTGACTGGGAATCGAACCAGCGACCCTTTGGTTCGCGGGCTGGTACTCAATCACTGAGCCACACCAGCCAGGGCACAAACATATTTTTAAAGCATCACCGTCTCTACCATCTGACAGTTTGACTAGAACTTTATTCTTTAAAAATTCTCAGGCACACATCAATCTTGTGAAGCAGGTGGCACGGTAATTTCCCCTTGACATGTGATAAAGCTGAAACCGAGGAAGTCAAGTGACATATCTAAAGCCACACAGCTAGCTAGTTGTAGAACCAGAATTAGAACCAGGTCATTGTTTTCCTGTCCCAATGTTCTTTCACCATATTACAATCTCTCTTTTAAAAAGAACATCTTAAAAACCCTTATTTTGAAACTTAAGGAAGCTATAAACTGGTTTTATTAGACTGACTTGTTTAACAACAAAGATCAACAACCTGGCTGTCACTGTAGTAAGAAGAATGCACTTTAAGTATAAAGTAAAAGTAAAGTTACTCAGAATCCATAGGGCAACTTACTTCCTCCCACACTCTTTCTTGAAAGAAGGACTGAGGTATGTACTAATACAAGGATGGGGCTGAGCATTTGTATCTTTACTGCTTTACCAAAGGAAGAAATGGAAGAACAAATGGTTGATTCACTGATTCCTGACGTGTATCTCTTGCTCTGTTCTCACCTAAAAATACTATTGGAAATAGCTCACGTTTTGGAGGAGAAGGGCTTGCTTACCTGTTGATCATGACACACTTTCCCACCTGACAGATCTAAGCATTTTATGGTACTAACCACAGTCAAGAGATCATAAGCCTTTAAATTTAAACCAATCCCAGTAGTAGAAAATAATTCATATCCAAGTATAAAACATAAAAATATTTCATAAAAAATTCTCCCTGAAAAACTGAGCAAAGATATGAAAAGCTTTTGGCATCTACAAAATTAAATTAGAGAAATTTTAAAATATGATTTGAAAGAAGAAAGCTTGTAGGAATGGCCAGAGGTAAACCCTGGGAACTTAACTCTAACTGAAGGGTTGGGGGAGAGGAGCCCTTTACTTAAAAATCTTCCTCACATAAAGTATACAGAGGAAAATGATCCCAAATCTCAAACTCATATATTCTGACTGGAAAAAACAGAAGGGTAAGAAGGGAAAAACAGAAAATAAGAGTAAATTAATACATCACTGTTATATAGTCAACTGAATAAAATCAGTTCTATTATGTCTACATTTCTTTTCATGTCAAAAATTATAAAACAAATTGAATTATAAAAACATCCAAGCTAATTTCCTACGAGCTCCAGCTGCTCCCTCAGTTCAAGAAAATAAAATTCAAGCTTGGTTCATTAAAACATAAAAGAACAAACACATAAAATCCAGACTCCTAAAAAGGAAACAATTTTTAAGTTCAAACTATAATAAATGCATGATCTGAGATTCTAAATCTTGTAAAAACAATACATGAGTTAAGTTTAAAAAACTGAATACTAGAATAAAAATAATGATTTAAGTTATAGCTATAAAATGTCATTTCCTTAGAGATAGTTGGCTAAATCCAGCAGAGATGAGAATAAGACTTACTCTGTATAACACTGAGTCCAAAGAGGTGACAGTCTTTTAGCCTGAGCAGGTCACACACCTGGACCAGCAACTGGTGACACAGAATTTTAACCTGTAGGGGGTAAAAAAACACAACTTGAGAGAATAATTCAGCCAAGTCCACACAATGAACCACAATGGGCAATTCAATGCATCCTAAATGGAGTCCTTGGAAGGATGGGCTGGCACACTAGCAAAACAACTGCTGGTTTATTAAAATCGTTATCTATGGTTACGTTTCAATAATGATTATCACAATACCGATTTTTACAATGTGGTAACATAGTACCAATGCAATCTTGCAGAAGACTCACAAATCTTATGATACATGGGCAAGGCCTTAAGTCTAAACCCATAGTGCATGATAAATGTTTCAGAGGGAACTTAAAACGGCCTGCTCTGATTATTAAAAGTTTCAATTTGGCAAGTATCTTTATAAGGAAAGTTTTCCTCTTGATGGTCTAAGCAAAATACTCATATACTGTACAATATATGAACTCCTAGCTTTTATTTATCTTAATTAATCATTTTATTGTCTTATATCTTTTAGGTACCTAAACCAGGTTCCTTTTCTGAATTCTTGTATAATTCAATTATCATAAAACCACAACCATTTAAAACTCTGGGAATACGCCCTGGCTGGACTGAGTGCCGACCTGTGAACTTAAGGGTCACTGGTTGGATTCCCAGCCAGGGCACATGCCTGAGTTGTGGGCCAGGTCCCCAGTAGGGGGTGCACGAGAGGCAGGCACATGCTGACGTTTCTCTCCCTCTCTTTCTCACTCCCTTCTTCTCTTTAAAAATAAATAAATAAAATTTTTAAATAAATAAATAAATAAAAACTGGGAATAAGTTATTCTAAAAAGTCACATGTTCAACGATAAAATAGTCCTTAAAAGATAGTTTTAAGACTTATCAAATGTTTAATGAAGTGTTTGGGGGGATTGTAACTGTGCTGAATCTACCTTTGTTGAATTCAGAATCACTAGAACTTAAGAGTTCTAACTGACTTTAAGAGACCAAAGCAGTCAATTTCTTCATTTTGTAGAAGTTAAAAATAAAACCCAGAGAGCTTAAAGTGGCAAAAGTAGCAACTCCCAACTTTGCTCATTTGTGTATTGTAACATTTTTATATGTGTATATTAAAATGTGTGCGGCAGTTTATCATTTTATATATATAAATAAAATGATATAATGCATAGCATTTTACCTCTCATTTGTACTATCACTTGCAAACTGTCTTCAATGATAATGATGCCAATTTAGTTTTAATAATTATAAATTCTAAATTAGTTAATTCTGAATTAATGACTTTTTATCCTACCTTAATATGTAACTCCGATTCAGAAAATAAAAACATGTTGAGACTCCTTGATAACTGGCAGCCAAACAATTCAGAATGATGACAGTGACAAGTGGAGTTAAGAAAAACAGGTTTACTACTTTTCTCCACATTCATTATTAAATGTCAACTAATCTGAAGCACCGTATCTGCTGGAAAGTGCAAAAGGTCTTTATATAAGGCCAGCAAAGCACAAATTCAGCTTCTTAGAAGCACTAGGAACTCAATGTAGCTGGAATGGCGTCTTATTTTATATCCAGGATACATAGCAGGCGCTCAGTAAATACCCGATGACTGAGAGCCAGGAGCGTGATTTCCCTGTGGGCGCCTTTTGTTCTCTTCCACCACTACAGACTCCTCTCTGATCTACAGAACAGACTGCTTCATAAATGTGCCACACAAGAATTTAGGGAAAATGTATTAATGCAAACCCACCAGCAACACTGAAAGAATACACCTGCCAGTAGGAAATCATTATCATTTTCATTTATTAAAAAGACTTTGGATTTTGAGTTCTACATTATCATAATTCCACTTTACAAATAAGCTTAAATAAACAGAATGATAAAGGAAAAAGTATCACATGTTATATAAAATTAAACTATATACTACAAATTTGAGACTTAAGAGTGTCATACAGTTTAGGGCACCTTTAATCCTTAGTTTTGACTGTATTTAAAAATATCATATACAAAGCACTTGGGATAAAATGTGATGAAATGTTTTTAACATAAAAATTCCTGATCCACAAACCATACATAAAAATAAACTATGCTGAATTGTGTAACTCTTGTTCAAATAACTCTGTACATTTCCTTCATACATCCCATGTAATTATTATTATTATTATTCTGTAAGTTAAAATCAAGTATTTGGAGCCTATTGATAAAGCTCTTTAACAACTATTAAGTAAGTACAGTGTTCTTGTTTAAAAACTGCAATTAACTAAGGCCGTGGCTCTGAAGTCTTACCTGCTGTGAAAACTAGCTTGCATGTTTTGTACTGGCATACTGCAAGTCTTTTAAGGTTACATTTTAGCTGTTGTGAAATTTTTCATTCTTTAATCTTTAGAAGAAATAGGAACTTTAAAAAATGCTATAGAATATGAGGTATTAAGAGTAAGAATTAAAGCATTATCTAAAAATATATTCTACATGGGAGTTTTTAACAAAAACAGCATTTGATCCTAAATGTCAATGGTTTGTTTTGGGCAAGAATGTTTAAAATAAGTTCCAGGGGGAAAAAACAAAACTAAAAACCCCCAAAACAAAAAAAACCTGTTCACTCTAGTGTTAGTGAAGAGGTATAAGCTCTTGGCACAACTTTTATCACTCAAAAATTTTTGGCTCTTACATTTATCATGACTTTATTTCTAAAAATTTCCAAATTTCCACATTTAATATTTATCTGATGATTAAATCATTTAAAACAGCCTCTATCAGTTAAACTTACAGAGATTTCGGAATGACCAAAACACTAAATTTATCCCACATGCAGAAAGACAACATTCTATCAACTACTCTCTCAGGAAATAAACTTTCTTTGTTTAAAAATCTATTTAGAAGTGATGAAAAATATTAGACCATTAATGAAATAGTTTTTGTTACAATTAAGTTGTTACACCACAACTCTACAGGCATCAACTGCTACTTTCTGAATACAAAAATAACACATAAGTTCAGTGGCAGGAAGTCCAGAAACAAGTAAAATTACTCTTTGGTGATAGAGGTGGGAACAGTCGCTGCCCTTTGGGTGGAGATTATTGACTAGGAAGAGAGACGAAGATCCTTCTGGGGTGCTGGAAATGTACTAAATCTCACGCTGGATGATGATTACACGGATGTATGTACCTACAAAACTTCACTGAGCTCCATGCTTAAGATTCTTATATAACACTTTGCTGCACATATATTAAAACTCAGTTTTAAAAGTTAAAAAAATACCATATTCCTTAATGTTCAGGTGAACTAAAGAGAATTAACACTGACTCATGAAGCATAAACAACAGATTAATGTTCAAGAGCACAGCCTACTCTTAAAACTGGCTAGACTTGGGCTACTATTAAAACAATGATCAAAACACATTAAAAACTAGCAACTATTACCATTTCACATGGGTAGGTACAAAAGTATTTAAAAAGCAAATTCATATTATATAACAATAAAAATTATATTTCAATAAAAAATTTAAAAATAGCATAGTGTTTATTTTTCTATAGCACAGTAACCAAAAGTCTCTCACTTTACCCCAGGTGAGAGAATGTCGAAGGCAGCTGCACTTAAGCCATAATTCAAAGTCCACACCTGTGCAGGCTACTGTACCACTCCAACCCGCCACATTGTTAACAGTCTCATCCTATAATAATTTCACCCTTAATTAACCAAGTCATAACTTGAATATGGTCATTGGTGCAACACAATTATTTAAACATTTCTAAAGTGGGATCTACTCACATTAATGATGATGTTCAGGGATTCATCATTGGGAAGGAAAATACACACACTCCGGCGGTCTTGCATGACTCTGTTGTTATGAAAGTTCAGTTTGTTCATTGTGTGTGGGCTCCCTAGTGGTCAGGACTGGGCTCTGAGTCCTCGGCAATTCCTCTGGTTCCGAGAACTCCAAAGCCGAACTCTGCTCCTCATCACACGCTCTGCAGAAGCATCATGCTGTTCCACTACGTAGGTTTCATAGCTGTAAAAAAAAAAAAAGAAGCCCCAAACAGACTGTGAATAAAGGTGGCAAGACTGGTGAAGAGAGAAAGGGAGATGGGCAGCCAAACAACTGCTCTTGCTAGGACGGAGACAGCATGTCTCAGAGCCAGAGCTGCCAGGTAGAATAAATGAGAAGTCTCTGAAATTTATTCTGTGTTTTGCCCACTAACAACGGTTTTAAAACTTTCATTCACAGTTGTGAATTAAACATAAAGCTGAGTGGCCCTCACATGTGGGGTGGTACCGTGCACTGCAGGACTCGCAGCAGCAGAGCCTGCCTTTGAGGTGTTTCCAGCCTCACGTGAGATAACAAACGGCTCTGAAAATAAGCAAAATGACAAAATAGCAACAACGACAAAATTCTCAAACTTATTCCCCTTCCATTACAAACTCAACTCCATGTCTTGGCTCTATTACACTCCTTCTTAGACCACTCTGGCCTGGCCTTCGCTTTCTTCCCATCACGCCACCTGCTCGAAGGACGCCGTGATTTCCAGACTGTGGGCAGTGTCCACAGGGGTCACTAACTGATGTTTCCATGACATCTGCCATGGTCATAAGCCCTCCTTACAACTTTCTTCTCTCTGTTTTTATGGAACTGCTCTCTCTCCTGATTCTCTAATCTGACAATGCAAACAATTTTTCTATTTGTTATTTCACCAACCAATAAAATACATAGAAATAACATGACTCTATATGTCAAACCATATTTGTATACAAAAGAAATGTGGATTTTGGATACCTTTGATATCTAATCAGTTTATTAAACATATTAATTTATTTTGTTTGCAAGTAATGAAAATTTTGTCTCCAATTTTCAAAAATTACACCTTTTATATCTGTTTCATGTCTTATTTCATTGTCAAGGCCTTGCTGAGTAATTTTAAAACAGTGGTGAGTAGTTCTTACTTTTGAGGAGTATGTCTAGTATTTCATATATTATTGCTACTACAACACTATTCAACCAAGATATATTACAACCAGTTACCTCTCAAACCATTAACAATACTTATTGTTATATATTAGTAGGATGCAAAAGAGAATTTCCAGGATCTCTTTTTACCAAGTAGAGAGTTATAACTGTATAGTTTTAACAGAAAATCTATTATTGGTTTTCACATAAATGAGATAGAATCTTGGCCTAATTGCTTCATAAGGTTAAATGTCCATCTGTTATAAGCAGGAGGGTAGGAGAGAATATACTCTTAGGTGACACCATGAATAAATATAAACTACTATTTCTTTTTAAAGTATTGAAAATAAATAATATACTATCCACAAGGAGCTACTCAAACTAAGTAAAAACAAATGGTAATCTTGTATACAGTATTTTCTCCTTAGGAAGGTGATCAAAAACTCCCTTAGTGCTGCTTTTCTTAAAAGATAATAATTGTTTCACATTAGATTATAGTCAGCATGTCACCCTATAGAGTCACTGGAGGTCACTGTTGCAGTTCTCTCCAGCATGGCATGGTCGCCCCACGTGTTCTACGACTACAAACTCACTGTACCCCAAACCCAATGACCTATCTGAAGCACACACACTTTCAACAGTTCAAAGCACCAGTTGTAGGACCAGTGTTGACTGGCTCAGCATCCCCTGGGTGTTTGTAATAAATACAGGCTCCTGAACATAGTGACATTTCTACTCCATCAGAATCTCCAGGGTCAGGGCCCAGGAATCTTAATCTTTTAAAAAAGCCCCCCCAGCTATTTCTGATATGCAGTTGTGTCTGGAATTCACACTTTAGTTAACAGAAGAAAGGTACTGAGCACTGGTTTGGAAATAATACCTCCATAGTACACACCAGGAAAACATCTTAAAGGTACAAAATTGGGGGAAGCAATATATATAAATGATATCACATCATGACTATAACTGGAGGAAAAAGTCCTCAACATTTTTGAAGGTATAAATTCCTAAAATAGGTTATATGTGTATACTCAGAACATTTTCCTGAGAAATTTTACTAGGTGATCTAGGGAGAAATAAATTGGGGACACAGGGTACCCTGTATATGCCCTCTCACAGAAATTCAGAAAATATTAAAGGTTCTGAGTTTGTTTAACTTAATATTTCTCAAACTTACTTAGGCAGAGAATACTGTTGTACCCACCATATATCTGTTAAGGTTCTATAGAATAAAATTCTTAGGCATATCATTTAAGGAACACAGTTCTAAAATGATCTCCTTGTCAAGGATTCTTTTTCATGACAAATTTTCCCTTATATATTCCAACACTCAGTCCTCCTCTCTGCTGTTAAAATCTTTCAAAAAGAAATGATAAGCTATGTTTAAATGCATCTTATTTAAATTCAAACATTTAAGTGATATTAATCCCAGTATATTTCTTCTTATTTAAATCTATACTTCAAATTCAGTTACTCTTATAATTTTCCATTTCTAATTAAACCAATTAAAGTGGAATATTTCTACTGACCTACTTTCTAGACTTAAAAAAAAAAAGACTAGGGAGAAATATGTTCTGGGGTTTGGAATGTTTCCAAAGCTCCATTAATTTTAAAATTTCATTTGAGTGCAATTTTTATTTATTTCATGGTTCAAATAATGCAGTGAAAAAAACACTAAAAGAGGATTACTGAAGAAAATTTAATAAAAGCAGAGTCTTTAAGAGGCAGTTATGGTTCATTGTTGCTTTTTCTAGAAAGCTTTGAGTATATATAGCAAACTAAAAAAGCTCTAAAAGAGAAATAGGATTAAATTTTTACTTTACTCAGGACTGCATTAAGCTGATTAAAAGGTTCAACTGAACTAGTAAATAACTATTTCTAAAATATGCTTCGGTATAAAATTTAATCTTAAATCGGACAGTTCTGGGGAAAAGAGTTAGACTGAATTGATGCCAACTTGAATTGCAGAAATTAGCCTCGTATCTATTGGCTACTTATTCTGTGTCCTAAAGTAAGTGTCAACTCGGTCCCAGAAGGGCACATACCCTAGTCCAGAGCAGCCTTTGTTCTGTCCAATGATCCCAGGCTAGATTATCTACAAAGAATAAGTCATGTCATAATATTACATTTTCCAGCCAACAACAAAACAGCTTTACTACAGATCAAACTCCACTTAGCCATTTTTATTCAGCTTACAAATAAAATGTCAAGCTGTAAGGTTCCCACACTTGGATTTTAAACCCGTATTATTTTAAGTCCTTATTTACTGATAAGCACCACTGGTTACAAAATTCATTTCTTTAAGAATCAGGAAACTACTTCCTGCTATGAGCATTCTATACTGATTTCCATTTTTTTAGAAATTATTGGAAATAACCTCTGAAACTGGGTCACCCTGAAATAAAAGCTTGGGCTTTAGTTCAATATACAGGTTATGGCAAAGGTAGGTTTACATTCTGAATGCGCGAAATGCAGAGTGTATTCTTGTATTATTTATTAATTACTGTATTTTCCATACGAACAACCGTGAGCCTACTTTTGCCCCACTTGTAATATAGCAATATTGGTTCGTATGGTACTAGCGACAAATGTACCATAGTCGTGTAAGAGTAAACAACAGGGGAAAGTGGGTACATGTGGGTGTACAGGGACTATTTGTACTATCTTTGCAACTCCTGTATACCTAAAAGTATTCTATAATAAAAAGTTTATTTAAAAAGAAAATGAAGTCACCAGATATTTCCTACCCACATAACATCGTCTCACTTCCAGTGGAGGCAAATGGGGAGGAGGGGAGGAGTAAGTTCCAATTTTGAGAGTATCACCCTAAAAAAAGTACAAGGGTGGTAATTTGATAAGAAGATTATTATACGGCAGCCCAAAATACCTCCAAACACTGCCAAATGTTTCCGGGGGGGCAGAATCGCCCACTGCTGTGAACCCATGCTCTAGCAGGGACACCCAACGCGGCAGCGAGCTGCATGCGGCCCAGGATGGCTAGGAATGCAGCCCAACATAAAATCGTAAATTCGCTTAAAACCTTTTTTTTTGCTCATCAGTTTTCATAAGTGTTTGTGTATTTAATGTGTGGCCCAAGACAGCTCTTCTTCTTCCAGTGTGGCCCAGAGATGCCAAAAGGTTGAACACCCCTGCAGGTTGCCTTATAGTCATTATGGGCTACTTTTTACTGTCCAGCTATTTTTTAAGTACAACAGACCCTCAATGTTTCATGTGATGTTGCTTTGTTACAACACTGATGAGAAGAAAAAAAAATTGATTCCCGGGGGCCATTGTCTGTGTGAAATTTGGACATTCTCCCCAAGAGATTTTTGCGTGGGTTTTCCCTGGGTACTCCCACCTCCCAAAAATGTGTACTTGAGGTGAACTAGCATTCTACACCGTCCTAGTCTGAGAGCGTGTGGGTGGGTGTGAGTGGCCCTGTGATGGAAACCTTGTCCATCGCTGATGCCCGCCTTGGGCCCTGAGCTGCCAGGGTAAGTAGGTTAGACAAAAATGATCTCACTTGTTTTTATTAACCTTTCTTAAATGTATTATAACTCACATTTATTTCAATGTTTAACTTTAGAAGTGTTTTGGATCTTTATTTAGAAGTTTGGTGATGTTTTTACGACCAGAAATAAGCTGTAGGAACTTAACTCTTGTTTATATCAATTAGCCAATGCTAAAAGGAGTTTCATTATACATTGTTTTGCTTACAGTTGCTGTTTCCAAGAACTATATTGACAATGTTAAGTGAGAACTTTCTGTAACAGTATAACTGTTATTAAACACAAATTTCCCAAGTAAAAGTCAGCAACTGAGTTCCAAAGTCTGATATCAGGCTTGAATCTTGAAATCAAATTTTTTAATCTCTTGAATGTCTAATGGCCTCCGGCTACAGAAAAGCTTTGAACGTTAGGTTTCTTGAAACTCGAATTTTTCATGTAGTGTACTGCCAAACTTCTCTCCTAAGTACACATCTATTATTACCAGGTACTTGTTCCTGGAGAGCCCTATATTTTGATTCTATCACCTGGAAATAAAAAAATTAACCTGGAAACAACTGATAGTTGATTTTCAATTTATCTGTATGCTCTGTATTATGAGAATTTCTTTTTCCTTAAGGATCATTTGCTCATAAGAGCTATTTTGGAACCACTGAATTATGTTTCTTGAGAGTAAGTAAATCAAACACTTTCTACTTCATGGTCTGTTCTGCAGTTACTGTTTTACCCAAAAAAAGAAAGTATTTGACATCTGTGAACCTTCTGGAACCAAGCCTTCTGGAAAGAACATCAGACACTGTTACTGTCTCATTTTACATTCCAACCATTGCTCTAGTAGATAAACAAGGGACTGCAGAAAGCTGAAGATCACCTCCCGTATGGCTGAACCTCAGGTGTTTAGAGACAATATGAATAGAATATTAATTAAGAAGACAGACTTAACCTTTCCGATCAGTCACACCTGGGTTCTAATCTGGATTCTACACCTGGGTTCTAATCTGGATTCTACAGTATTAGTTATATAACCTTGGGCAAGTAACCTAATCTCTGAACCTGATTCTTCATCTGTAAAATCTATAATATTAGCCTCCTAGGATTATTGGAAAGATTAAACGACATAATAGATATAAAATATTAGCTATCAGGTTGTTGAAGGAAGGGTCATTAAAATAACACTCATGAGAAAGCACATCTACAAATAATCAACAAGAATACATATGGAGTTCTAGAACTGAGAGCCAGGTGTAGCAACTGGACTAGACTTTGGGAGGTATACACTTTGGGGTCAGGAAGTTAAATGTATTGTTTGTTGTAAATGGAAGAGTTGTATTATGTTAGGTGGTGATGCCTTTGGAATTTTATTTACGAAATTTATGAAAAAGAGAAAGTCTGTATGAGCGTACAGGTTCAAGTGGGTGCTGGAATGTGGATGACATCTGTTTTAATCTACTCGGCACCATCTTCCCATTGAAGAGTGCTCCCCTCCATCCCTGAGGTTTCCAGGGGGGCTACCAATCACAGTGTGTTCTCTACTCTGGGCAGGTGGAGAAAGGGTAGAAAGTAAGGGTGTAACACAGGGCTGGCCAAACAGGTATCCTATTCTCCAGTCACAGTGCTTGGTCTAAAGGGTGTACATACAACCCAAGCAAAGTCAGGGTTCCTCCATGAAATTTGTTACACAAATACTGGGATGGAGAGAGTTGCTCTTCTTTTTGGACTGCTATCTGAACAAATGATAGGAGCCTGGAGTTGCTGGCAATCATCTTTACCTAGTAAGAATTTTCCTGAAGAAGGAAGACATCACAGAGGAAAGTGAAGCTCGGAAGGAATCCAATCACATCATTTTAACTGCTATATCTAGCTGTTCTGAAGCCAGAAACCATGCCTGGGAATTCCCATACAGTGAGCCAACAAATTAGCTTCCCTCTTAAGCTAATTCTGCCACCTGCGACTAAGTCCTCTTTAACACAGTCTATGCAAACAAGGAGCTGATTTACTGCTTGACACACTTAATTCATTAATTCACAGAGTGTTTACTACCCCTGGTCAGAAAGATTTATATTTACTAGGAAAAAAAAGCAATGCTCTAAGGTTTAAAATTTCTCTCTATTCTAAAACAAAGTAGACTGTTCACTATAATGATTATATATCATTAGCACAGACCTAGAAGGTGGAAAAAAATCTGAGTAACTGAAGAGTTTGGGTGGTTGAGCTGCTGTTCAGACACCACCATTCTCTTAAGAGCACTACACACAGTAAATGATTTATGGGAAAATGCATAAATTCCTTTAATGCAAACAAAGTACGGGGCAATTATTCATAACAGAAATTTTCAGCAATGAGAATATCTCACCTTGAATACTAATTTGTTGGGGAACAGCCTTGTCTTATTAAAGACTACAATGTGCTATTACAGAGTTGTGCTGAATGTGCTTTTACTGTGTTCTCCATTTATAATAAATTGTAATAGTTGCAAAAAAATGCTCATTTTTGCAAACAAAGTACTGCTAAGTACATATGATATATAATTTGGCAACTGGTCACTTTAAAGTACAATCGTGAACTAAAGCAATTTCAGTAAAAATAGCTTTAATTTTGGGCCTATTTTATAAATTTGGTAAGGAGAAATCATTAAGATAATTACCAAATGCAACCCAGTATAGACTGTAACATTATTGCACTACACAACTATAAATGGTTGCATATATTGCTTGAAATAGTTACTGCACATAATTATGCAGATAAGTATGTAAATATGTGTATATTTTACATGTATAATATGTGTATGAATATGTATATGTGTAAATCGGTAAACAATAACTACATTTAAAATGTAGTTATTGGATCTATGGAAAGCTGCATTTGGAAAGAGGGAATATAACGACAGGTAACATGATGTGCTGCTTCAGAGCATGCATCTAGAGCCAGACTGCCTGAAATGGACCCCAAGCTGTGACACCTGCCGCCGGGTACCCTTGGGTAACTCTCTCTTTGTGTCCATTTTTCTCACCTCCAAAATGAGATTGTTGTTAAGATTATTTAACACGTTTCTCACTTTCTACCAAGTAACATTATTAACTTCATACCATGGAAAGCAAGAATTCATAGCATGGAACATGAGAATTGCTTTTTGGTAATACGTGGTGGTCATAATCCATCTATTCTGTCATTAATCATATCTTGAGTTCTAAAAGAAATGGCATTTTTCTCCAGTTAGTAGCTAATGGATTATTTCATTTCTGTATTTAACCAATGAGATTTGGTACATCTTGGGGTTGGGATGGGAAGAAACCCTTATATTTAAAGTGGACTTGAGTTAGTGCCAAATAATGCTTATCATACTCTAATAAATAAAATTATGTAGCTAGTCCTTGGTTATTGCAAAGAGAAAATAAAAGAAAGATAGATAAAGGAGCTTTATCTTGAAATGAGAAAAAGTAGTGAAACTGATGTGTGCATAAGCTGTAGTTGGCATTGTGAATCACTGCAACCAACATGACTTGGCTTGTAATAAGAATCATGAAGATGTGCATACATTTTGATCCTTTTGGACAGGATCAAATAATCTGACCTTTAAGGAATGTATGAGGAAATAATTCAATTGAAGCCAACCACACTTTTGAATAAAAGTACTCACTGAACTATTATCCATCAGAGTAAAAACCGGATAAATTCTAAGTAGTCTAACAACAAGAATAAATTAGTAAATTTTAGTGCATCAAAAATAATTATCACCCTGGCTAATGTGGCTCAGTGCAATGAATGCCAGCCTGTGAACCCAAAGGTTGCTGGTTTGATTCCCAGCCTAGGACACATGCCTGGGTTACGGGCCAGGTCCCCAGTTGGGGGTGTGCAAGAGGCAACCCATCAATGTATCTCTTGCAAACTGATGTTTGTCTCCCTCTCTTTCTCCTTTCCTTCCCTCTCTCTAAAAATATATAAAATCTTTAAAAAAAGAATATCAACTAAAAAAGCACCATTTATTTAGCATATCCCCCCATCACAAATGCCCACTATAGCACAACATTACCCTGTTTTACTATATGTTTTTAGAATACAACTAGCAGGAGTAAAGGCCCCTAAATTAAAGAGGTGGAAGGAAGGAAGGGACGGAAGGAGGGAAGGAATGTATTCTGTCAGTCAATGAACAAGCATAAGCCAACTGTATGTCAGTCCTCCAGTACTTTGTTAAAGTATACTGATTTTTTTTGGGGGGGAGGGGGGTGTTTTTGTTTTTTTGTTTTGTCTCTCAAATCATTTCTAAGTTCTAGCCCTTGGAGAGTTTATTATCTCTTTGGAGAGTCAAAATTAATCCAGTGGAAACAAACAGAAGTAATGCAATTTTATTTTAAGTTCAATGTTAAACTATATGGTTAAATGAAGGTTGTAGGATTTCAGTAAAGGCTGAGAACTGAGGGGAGTGCCGCCTCAGGAAAGATTTCATGGATGGAGGGGATGCAGTGGGAAGAAGAAAGAATTGCAATGATGGAAAGTAACACGGCCCCAGTGGGAAGGCAGAAGTCTGGGCCCTGAGAAGACGATGTGTTGCTGTATCATGGTGCAAACTCGAAGGCTGGATAGATGAGAAATTAGAGTATGAATGTTCCCCTGCATATTAAGTCACTCTCTTCAGTATCTTGAGAGGCTTCTAACGAGACTCACTGGAAGAGCGCACAGTGGGCCATTTTTTTAAAGTTTTGTTCTCTGTGAACTCAACCAATCACTTTCTCTAGCTTTGGCAACAGTTTTGCACTCTGTGGTACTCTGACTCCTAGTCTTTCAAGCTTTGCCCTTCTTTGGCTTTATTTTCTGCTATGACCGTACTCACTTTATTCACCCTATTCCAGAAGCAAAGCAAAGGGTAATGGTAACAGTGGTACTCGGGGCAATGAAACCACCACTTTTTTTACACTGGAGATTAAACTCATTATTTCTGCAAAGCATAATTCTGGTACACTTTCTCTAAACTGAACAGCAAGAAGCATAATTCTGTTAATCAACAATTACAATGGCTTCCATGCTGGAGTTCATAAAAGAAGTAAAGGGGATTTTTAGAGTTATTTTAAATATTTCAAAAAGTGTGATAAAATTGGCATATTTACCCATGATACCTCAAGGGAAATTAAAAGATCACTTACTTAAGTAACTTTATACCCTTTTTAAGTGCTCATTTTGATAGCACATTTAGTTTTACTGCCATATTTAAAAAATGAAAACAAATGACTTAATTTATTCTGACAGACAATCTTTCCAAACAGGAGGCCCAAGGAAGATGAGGGAGAGGAAGGATAACAAAAGCGATCCTCAGTGGCCGGAAAGTTTGGGATAGGGTTACCTGCCACATACGTACATATTTTAAAAACAATCTTAGTAAGAAAAAACTCCTTCCTTCTGTCTAGTCTATCATTCTCATCTACTAGAGCTCTTCAATGTGTTCTCACCTGGATTTCTAAATATTCTTGTCTTGTCCCGCTCTCTATACCCGCTGCCTCCACAATGCTGGCAGCGTGACCTTAACTGTCCATCCAACCTTGCGTATCACACCCCAGGTCACGTTCTTAGTGCTACAGCACTTGCTCAGGATAACACCTACCCTGCGAGGCATAGCAATCTGTCACCAGTGGGTCCCATCCATCCTCAGGGTGACCAGTCTACAGCTCAGGCGTCGTATTGCTGCAATACCTTTCCTCGCGGTTCCCTGAACAAGCCTTGCTCTCGTACTTCCATGCTTCTGACCATGCTGTTTCCCTCGCATATCATCTCACCCATCACCCACCTCCAAAAGAAAATGGCGTCTTGGTACGTACGCCCTGGAGAACTCAAGACCCTGGTCTGTGCAGCACACCTCCACATCAGTAGGCAGCAGAGGGGCAGTTCTCTTGCACCCTTTTTTTCAACAGGAGAAAATCAAATTTTAATATACATGCACAGGGAATTCACATACATGTGAAAATTCCCAAGACAGTGGAGTAAAATTGGGTGATTTGCAGATAATTTAGAAAGAATGGAGCACACATGACAGGTTCATTTTTGTTAGGCAACTGGGAAATAATGGGACACAGGGGTAGGGGAGAAGGATAATTAACGGGCTCTTGCTTGGCGTCTTGCTAATTCTTTCGCCTGTACCCTTATCATCCTTGTACTTGTTGGCAAGCTGGTCTCCCTAAAGGGGACTGGAATCTCGTCAAAGACATGGTCCATCAGCATCTTTGTGTATCTAATGCCTGGAGTAGTCCTAGGTCTATAAGCAGCAGCCAATAAGATGTATTGAATAAATTATTTCAAAATTCACCAGAAATGCGAATAAATTCCCTAGCAATTAAGATTAAGATCATACTCATTAAGAAGCACTCTCACGTCCCACAGCTTCTTGAATATTTTCTGCATGTTATTCACAGGAGAAAGGGGTTATATTTTTTCTTGCCTTTAAATTTATTGGGCAAATATAAGGGAAGAATGCTATTCTCCAACGCTGTCAACAAAATACAGTTTCTAGAAAAGTCTCTGAGTATATCAGATTGAGCCAACTTGTGTAAAAGCAAGCACAGGAAAAGATACATTGGTTGAGATGCAGTAAGTTGCAAGAACAAAAACACTCAACTCAAACTTGGACTCTGGAGCCAAGTTGCCTGGGTTTGCCTCTGAGCCGACTTTTCACCAGCTATATGACTTTGGACAGTACCTTCACCTCTCTACACCTCAGCCTCCACACCTGTGAGGTGGAAACTGTAGCTGTATATACTTTATAGGATGTGGTAAGGCATATGGTAGAACTATGTAAGTGTTAACTCTTAGTAAACTAGTTAAATGATGTAAGGGGAATTTATAAAAACCAAAGTAACTCCAAGCCTAGAAGTAGGATGGGTGGGCTTGTAGGTGGTTTGATGTGGTAGCTCACAGTGTCATCTAGGACCTAGTTTCTTCCTGACACCTTGAAATCACTATACTTTAAGGTTGGCATTCCTGCCCTGGTTGGTGTGGTTCAGTGGATTGAGCACTGGCCCACAAACTGAAAGTCTACAGGTTCAATTCCCAGTCAGGGAACATGCCTGGGTTGCAGGTTAGGTCCCCAGTTGGCGTATGCAAAAGGCAACTGATTAATGTATCTCTAGCACACTGGTGTTTCTCTCCCTCTCTTTCTCCCTTCCTTCTCCTCTCTCTAAAAATACATAAAATCTTTTAAAAATATTAAGGTTGGCACTCCTCAGAGTAGTCACATCGAACATAATGTGGAGTCAAATGGCAGTACTGATGCTCATCCTGACTCAGTGCCTTAGATCACGCTGTCCCTCAGTGCAAGATGGAACAGTTTAAATTCCATCTGTCCCTCGCTGCGAGACAGAACAGTTAGATCAGCTAAAGCTACCCGGGGCCCATCTTCTAGGGCCACAGCTGGAATTGGGATTAACTTCCCTGAAGTACATGGACATCAAAACAAAAACCTGGGTAACTTTGGGAAGTTGGGAGATGAGGAGAGATGCTAGGCAGACAACAAGAAGAGCACATGCAATGATAAAATTCATAAATTTTAAACCAAAGAACTTGCTTCCAGAGGGCATACAGAAGGCCCAAAGGCATATGAAATGATGCTCAACATCACTAGCCATCAGAGAGATGCAAATTAAAACCACAATGAGATACCACTTCACACCAGTCAGAATGGTCATCATTAACAAATCAACAAACAAATGCTGGCAAGGTTGTGGAGAGAAGGGAACTCCGTTTGGGAATTCCCATTGGTGGGAATGCAGACCGGTGTAGCCACTGTGGAATACAGAACAACCATCATTCAGAACCATCTGAAGTCGGGCTGAATGGAAGTCCTACAACTCGGGTATTAAAGAAGCAGCCACATCAAGACTCGTAGCAGAGCTGGATATACCCAATAGGCTGGTCTCACACTCACATGTACCAGATAAAAACTGGAGGGATATCTCAGTTGCAGAGGTCCCTCCTGAGGAGCCAGGGGTCCCAGCCCCACAGAAGGGCCCCCAGCCCTGGGTTCCAATGCCAGGAAGAGAAGCCCCCATAACTTCTCGCTGTAAAAACCAGCAGGGATTGAGGCTGAGGGAGATGAAAGGTTCCTGGAGTCCCAGACAGTTCCTCCTAGAGGCACTGCACACGGACGTACTTGGGCTCACTCCCTCTGAGCTCCAGGGCAGGGGCAGCAGCTCGAAAAACACCAGAAAACACACAAGAAAGAACTGAAGTATCTGGCCTCAAGGTGAGAGCTAGGGGGCGGCTTTCTTCCAAACAGAAGTGCTGGCAGAGGCCATTGCTCCTTTGAAGAGCCCTCCCCCCCGCAGAGCCACAGAGCTGGCAGGCAGGCACTGTATCTGAGTCTCCATCAACCTGGCTCACACTGTTTGCCCCACCCTGGTGATTCCCTGAGGCCCCACCCCACACAACTTTCAGGCCCACCCAAGCTATTTCCAGTGGCTTTTCCATACAAATGGCTCACACTTCAGATCTTCCCACAATCTCTCAAACAAGCAGCACCCGGCCTCAGCAAGCCCCCCCTCCATAGCTCTCTCACTAAGTGGCCCCAGGCCTGGCATTAGCAGCAGCCGGCCTTGGTTCACAGCTTGGCCTCACCTGGGTACCTCCAAGCCCAGCACAAGTAGCAGCCATCTCAGATCGTTTCATAGCTTATGCTGTGTGACCCTGGGCGGAACACTGGCAGTGGCTGACCTTGGCTTACACAACCCGAGAGGCCACAAAGCCAGTGCACCCAGTGGACCGCGACAGACCACATTGGAGCATCACCACCAACCACCTCTACAAGTGACACACTCAAGCGGAGAACTCAGCAGGCACCAGAGCCCCACTGAAGTAAGTCCTGTTGTGTAAGGTGTGCTCTTGCACAGCAGACCCTCCACGGTGGTTGGAAGCCGGTGGCCGGAGGTCAGTGGTTGGTGGTAAAAGCCAGAACTTGCAGCTGACTGGCCTGCAGGTAAATCCTTCCAAATGATGTGCCAATAGCAATCAAGGCTCAACTACAAGAGGAGGGTGTGCTTAGCCCACTCAGGGGTACACTTTGAACTCACAGCCTGGGTGATGAGGGAGGCTCTGCCACCGAACCCTACATAACACTTACTATGTTAGGACACTCTACCAAGTCTGGGAGATATAGGAGCTCTATCTAATATATAGAAAGAAACACAGAAAGGCTGCCCAAATGAGAAGACAAAGAAACATGTCCAAATGAAAGAAAATAAAATTCCAGAAAAGGAGCTAAACAAAATGAAGACAAGCAATCTATTAGATGCAGAGTTCAAAACACTGGTTATAAAGATGCTCAATAAACTCAGGGGAAAAGTAGATGAGCTTAGTGAGAATGTCAACAAATAGGAAACATAAAAACAAAAGTAGAAACCATAAAAAAGAACCTGTCAGAAATGAAGACTACATTACAGAATCAACAGTGGAATAGATGAGGGAGAGGATCAAATCAGAGATTTGGACATAAGAAAGCGGAAAACACTCAAGCAGAAGAGCCAAAAGAAAAAAGAATCAAGAAAAAAGTGAGGGACAACTTCAAGCATACCAACACTCACATTATGGGGGTACAAGGAGAGGAGAAAGAGCAAGGAATTGAAAGCCTATGTAAAAAATAATGACAGAAAATTTTCCTAACCTGGTGAAGGAAATAGACATACAAGTCCAGGAAGCACAGAGAATCCCAAACAAGAAATGGGAAGTTGGTGGGAGGGTGAAAAGGTGAAAGGATTAAGAAGTCCAAATTGGTTCTTACAGAATAGTGACAAGGATGTAAAGTACTGCATAGAGAATAGTGTCAGTAATATTCTAATAACAATACATGGTGCCGGATGGGTACAAGATTTATCAGGATGATCACTTAGTAAGTTATGTAATGTCTAATCACTGGGGTGGACTCCTGAAACTAATATAATAATGTATGTCAACTGTAATTGAAAAATAAAAACAATGATTTAAAAATAAATAAATATAATTCATAGTATGGTTTTTTAATAAATAAATTAAAGTAATCCAGAAAAAGTACTTTTCTTTATAGCCAGCTGTATTCAAAAGCTGTATTAGGTTTTAGCCACCAGGCACAAAAATTGCTTTCAGCCAAGATGAATTTCTAGCATGACATTGCCAACAAAAAGTGCTGTTCTTAGGGAAAAATCCTTGAACTTAGTAGAAGCATCTGCTTCTAATTTCCACAATGAAATCTTTGATTCCTTCATTCATGGCACTTGCACTCAACTCCCTAACATAGGAACATAATGATTTTTGCTGTGAAATTCTCATTATCTAGTAGTAGTATCTAAAATATTAACTTTACTTATGTTTCCATGAAATATTTTTTCTAAGAGAGTATAATGCATTTGATAAAGACTGAATTAAACATCTGCAAAGTTGCTAGCTTTCTTGTAACACTGCACAATGGCTTTTCCATGTTATAAATGGTTTTCAACAACAACAGCAAGATGTGATATACGAACTGGAAATGTGACAGTCCACTGACAGTAGAATATATAATTAAAATATGGCACATTAAAACAATTCAGCAGTGACTATTAATGAACCACAGCTACATATTAACAAGTATGAGTCTCAAAAACAATGTTGTGCAAAGAAAGCAAGTTGCAGAAGAATATAGACAAGATATGATTCTTTTCTATGAACAGAAAGTTCAAAAACAGGCAACTATAAGCCATAACTCAATTAGAGGGACACAAACACACACACACATGTACACAGTCCAGCACAAATAATGCCCCCTTTTTATTACAAAATCACAAGCATTCTGTGATTAATTCTGTAACATAACAATATCACACTCAAGCACACAATATGACATTTTAGGAGAAATGCTCAAATTAAAACTATAAATTATTACACCTATATTATTACCCTACCAACCACACTCAAGCAGGCATTACTTCTGCCAGACCCTGTATATAAAGACTATGAAGAAAGGCAAAGGAATGATCAACCTCAAAACTGTAGCAGTGGTGCTGGAGGGGCCAGTGGTGGGTATGGAGTCTCAAGAAAGGGGTAGGAGCATCAAAGGTGCTAGAGAAATACTTTTTCTTAAGCTTGGTAGTGAATACAGTGGTGCCCTTTTATTAATATTATTGTTTAAAATGTACATAAACATCATAAACATTCTTTTGTGTATTTCACAATTTGAAAAAGTATAATAAATCAGCTCTTGACACTGAAAATGCTGTGAATAACCCCATACTAGCGATTAAACTTTAGAAACTACTTAAGATAGGGCAACAATGAAATCAACTACAACACATTAAAATAATCCTTATAAAATATAAGTTTGCCTATACACAATTGTTTCCATGGCCCTGAAACAAACAAACAAACAAACAAACAAACAAAAGGTCTTAATTATTCTGGTGCTATTAAGGAATTCTTATAGGAGATTTTACAATGTAGTGGCATGTGTATATATTAATTTCTGGCTTCCTATCTACTACTAAATGAAAAAATAATGTAATAAACTGATATCGAATGAAAATTTGACCACTGTATAAAATCTCAGAGATGATCTAATCCAGTTCCTTAATTTTATAGATGAAGAAACTAACCCTTTGAGCAAATAACCTGGCAAGATGATACCAGTTAGTTTGAGGCAGGTGCCAAGTGCTGTTTTTTCCTGGATTTTTTTTCTCTAAATTCTATTAAAAAATTCCCACAGGTAGGAAACAACTTTGTTGAATCCAGTCTCTTTTCAGAAAGTTCATGTTTTCTGTATTTAAACAGAAAGTCAAGAAACATGCTAGCTCTGGCCAGGTAGCTCGGATGGTTAAAGCATCATTCCTATACACCAGGGTTGCAGGTTTGATCCTGGTGTGAGCACATACAAGAATCAACCAATGAATGCATAAATAAACAGAACAATAAATCGATGTTGCTCTCTCTCTCCCCCTTTCTCTCTAAAATAAATTTTTTTAAATGCTAAAATGATTTACTAAAGTAAACACACCCAGATACTAATAAAACCTGCCTCCTACCCCAGCAGTTGCAGAATTGTATGTTTAAAAAAAAAGTTTATGAAACCAGGAGAAGACTTCGAGATGCAAGGAATCCAATTTTTACCCTTACACACATAAATTATAGGCTGAAATTATTTTGTTAACTGGATACATCTCCAAAAGTAGCATTTGCAGCGGGACACACCTTCACACATACACACATACTGTGTGTGTGCCAAACGTGCAGAATGGGGTGCGTGAGACTCAGAAGTGCAGGTACGCTTTACAGTAAAAGAAGATCAAAAGCACAATCTATAAACTTCAAAGTAAAAGATTCCTCTGGACATTCTAACAAGGCTTTATATTGCTATAAAAGTCCTATTTAACACCTTTTGGGGGGTTTTGCTGTGAATATGTAAGCTAGAGACAAAGCTGTCACATAAACAAAATCCAGTATTGAGTCACCAAACAGCCCAGTCTAGTTGCCTCCTTTTGACCTGCCCATTCATTGGGTTTTCTGGTTCTCCAATGTACATCACCCCCCACCCCCACACAGCATATTGCCAAAAGAGAGCATTCCTTCTTACAGAAATCATCTTCTAATGCTCTGAGAGAGACTTAAAGTCTGGTTTTTAAAGGGTGTGGAGGAAGGAAATCAGAATCACACCTCACCCTATGCTAACAGGGTTAATCCTTCACGAAAAATGGAACCACGGCTCAACCTTGAAGGTTAGAGTTAGAAACAAACCAACCAAACAAAAAACAGAAACTACCCCGCCTCTGCTCAGCACTGCTTTTTTAGATGGCTCTCATCATGCTGGAAAGGCAACTAGTCTAGAGGCTGACCTACAGACCTTTATCCCGGAGAAATCAGATGGGCAGCCTAACTCCAAGGTCAGCCACCCGTCACAGCAGGACCACTGCCCAACACCACCGGTGCATCCCTGCCCTCTTACCCCCGGCTCCTCCTACTAAAAGCCTATATCCTGCCAACATTTGCCTTGCATTCATATCGTCTCAAATCCAAAGGCAAAACCATTCAAGTGTTCAAAAATTCCTCATTGAGGAGTGCCAATTTTCCTTCATGACTTTCACATTTGGAAGGAGAAATTAAGAAAACATGGTACTGATCCCAGCCATGGGCTTTCCAAGGAAATCTGGATAACAATTCTTTCTCTGATAAGATTTGGAAAGTTTTAAGTTATCTATTAGCTTTTCATCTTTAATACAGGTCTAGATGATCAGGAGATAAAATCCTGAAATTCCCTCTAAGAGTCTTTCAAAAACATCTTCCAGTTGTAGTCATCTGTCTACAGTTTGGAAATTATTTGCCCTAAGAGTATAAGAAGTCATGACAGTAATATTACAGCTAATATCACACTTAATGGTGAGAGACTGAATGGTTTTCCCCTAATGTAACAAGGCAAGGCCGTCTACCTTCACTACTCAAATTCAAATTTGGAGGACTTAGTATCTGATTTTCAGTCTTACTCTAAACGGTACATATGAAGTCAAACATTCATTTCTTATACAATTCAGATATCTCATTCTTAAGTATTTGCCCAAGATAAATGAAAAGGTATGTGTACCAAAGACTAACACATGAATGTTCATAGTAATTTCATTTATAGTAGCTTCAAATGGGAAACAATCCAAATATTCATTAATAATAGGTAAATGAATAAAGAATTGTGACAACTGAAGACCACCCAACAATATAAAGGAACTATTGATATATGCAACAAAATGCATGAAGGAAGGAAGGAAGGAAGGAAGGAAGGAAGGAAGGAAGGAAGGAAGGAAGGCAGACAGCGTTATGCTAAGCAAAAAAAGCCAGATACAAAAGCAAGACACAAAAGATTACATGCCATATGATTCTATTTATATGAAATTCTGTAACAGGCAAAACTAAAGATCAGTGGTTGACAGGGATTGAGAGGGGTATAAGGGGGAAAGGAGTGTGAAGAGGTTTGACCAAAAAGTGGCTGTAGAAAATTTTTTGGTAAGACAACAGTGTTCTATGTGCTGATTTTAACACTGCTTACATGATTATAAGCATTTATCAAAAGTCACCAAATTATCTACTTAAAATTTGTGAACTTAATTTATATTGTATGTAATTTATATCATAGAAAACTGATATGAAAAAACTTTAATGAATCTACATGATCATTAAAGTGCCTGATATATTAATACATTACCTTAAGCCCTTTGTTGCATGATGCAGGGTATAACCATAAGTGATAAATATTAGCTAAACTGACTAAATTCATGGCTTCAGAAAGTTTAAACCAGGCCCTAGAATTAAAATGTAAGAATTCATGGCAATTTGGGAATAAATATACTATAATTTTAAAGGATACTAAGTAAAAACAAAGGTTGGCCTTTTATGTTTATCAAAGTTATCTCAGCAAGAATTCTGGAGAAAATTTTTATTTAAAAAAACAAAACAAAACTGAATAGCAGAGTTTTAAATAAGTAGTACTGCACCTGTCCTATGGTATAGTTGTTCATTTGTTTGTCTGTCTCCCCTCATCAACTGGGCTCTAACCTCGAGGTCAGGTCCATACCTTGCTCAGCGGGGCACATTAATGACTGCTGAATGAAAGAGTGAACTGCAGATGTTCTCCTGCTAAATTTGGTTTCATCTGCAAAACCCACACGTAAGTAAAACTTCCTACAGAAAGGCCTATGGTGGCTGTGCTTCCATAAAACACCGGCAATATTCCTTACAGCTCCATAGCCTTCTTTATTCCAGTTTAAAAATCACAGAGTTCTAAAGAGAAATCAAGCAACTGTATTTGATGTCTCACCTTTAAATGTATAATGTGAAATCATTCAAAACATCTTTATTTTAATTTCACTAACCAAGCCTATGAATTAAGAGACTTTTTCAAGGTAACAGCTGCTCTATATAAAGGATTGACAGTGTGAAATTTTATACATATCTTTCAGATAAAAATCTAATGATCTGGAATTCTGTGCCAAGTCAAAGGCATTATCATGGGAGGTAAAATATGTTTGAAAAGATCACCCTTTCTATTTCAGACACAAAAATTCTCTATGGTAAAATCAATGTAAGCTAATTAAAAAAACCCAAGTATCTGTCAAAAACTAAAACTGACTTTAAAAAGCACTACAAAAAAGAAATCAAACTGTTGCACAAGATTTTGCAAATACTCTAGAAATATTTTAGCAACAGGGTGGCTGTGACTGTGGTGCAAGGGAAAAGGCACAGGCCTCAGGATCAGAAGGAGAGTGTCACGTTCTGGTTGCATCACAAACTGCCAGGTAAAGGTGTCAATCATACAAATCATTTAACCTTCTCATTTGTAAAATAGAGATTGTTATTTTGAGGATTAAATAAAAATTTCTTTTAAATTCCCTCTAAAATTACAAAATGTTACATACATATGAACTATTATGATACTAGAAAATCTAATGGAAGGAAATAAATGCTCACCAGCTTTTAAAGAGAGAGATAATATATACAAATCATGGTTCTTCAATAATTTGATGAATATTATGTATCCTTGTTCTACATATATATGTCCAGGCATACACACGCACATTTGTATTTAATTTTAGAGTTTCAGAGTCTCCCTCTCATGATCTGCAGTCTAGGTTAAGCAACCTGGCTGTGGGTTGGCCCATGTACACTATGATAATTTCTACACTCCTCTTTGTCTTGCTGACACCTGTCAGTAGTAATGACTATGCAAATAACTATGATAAGACCTCGAGGTGTGTCTATACAGGGTATCGCATTTACAAAAGCACTTTTGAATGTTATTTCATCACAGTAGTATCTTTTATTTTCTAAAAATACTTTAAGATGTATGACCTCACCTAAATATCAGCTATAATTCAACTTCTAATGGTGATTTTTTTTATAATACCAAAATCTTAATGATAGTTAAAATTCTTAATCATGCAGTATGGCTATATTGTTATCTACATTTACAGAAAATCTCATTAATTAAAATGTATATAAATTTATGAAAACCTATTTTATTTTACCTTTTAGCATCTCAGAGAATTGAAGGAACACCATTTGGAATTATTATGACTACCTAAATTATTCTCGTTAGCAAATATTTGAAAATATATGATTTTTAAAAATTAACCATAGGACCCTAATTAATGACATCTTGATTTGTTTCTTTGAGGGAAATGTTTTATTTTATAAGCTACCTATTGCTACTGGTAATCTTCGAAATTCTATCTTTATTTATAGTTTTTGAAAATTAAAACAGAATTTTTTTTTTTAAGTACATCAGAATTTATCAAGCAGGGAGCGGAAGCGGTGCAGCGGAAAACGAAGTATGCAACAGCCAATCAGAACTGAACCTGAGATAAATGAAAAAAAAATCTGTTACTGAATTGGCCACTTCCTCCCTAGCTGGCACAGGGGCTGTGAGTGAAGATGAGGGAGTAAGTCTGGCGGCAGGACAGGTGGTTGCTCCTGGGGCTAAGAATGAGCTCCACAGAGGTTTCAAGGCCAGGCTGCGGGAGGGCTTAGGGTCAAGGATGCAGCCGTCCGTTAAGAGGCTGCTGCCACCATGAAGCCCTGGGTGGCGATTGGGGTGCGCAAGGCTGGCTCTGACCCTGGTAGGTAGGGGCGGCCACCATGAGCAGTCAAGCTATGGGTACGACTGGGTTTTTGCATGTCTCTCACCGGATCTTTTCCTTAAAGCTTTCTCTTATTCTAGAGCACTCTCTTCCAGGGCCTTTCCGTCCGGCCCATGCCATCGCACCCGGGCATCAGAGCGTTCTGTCTCACTCCCCCAGTTCGCCATTGCTCTGGCCTAGGCCTGGGCGCCTGCCAGAGGGAACAGAAAACTGTCTTCTGAGATCCAGCCTCAGGGGAATTCAGGTGGTAACTGCCTGCGGCTCCATCCCACACAGTTAAACAAATTTATTTTCCAATGCTACATTAAATCTAATTACTCTTATAAGTTATACATTTCACTCATATGTCAGACTTGGAAGATATATACATGGGTTTTCATAAACACAGTTTTTAGTTTGTTTTATGGGTTAAACTGCTCCCTGGCTTGTGGAAGTTTTAAATAAATTCATAAGGTAGTACTTACAAAATAACTTTATTAATATCCTCAGGGGGGGAAACACACATGCACACACACACACCTGAGCAAAATATACTAGGAAGGAGTAGAATCTCTATTTATAATTTTAGTTAATTTTTTTTTCTACTAGCCGTTTCATCCTAACATAGAACATATGATATGAGTTTTGTTTTTAAAAAAATAGTAATAGTGAACACACAAGTGGTCAGCCAAAGTAGGAACAGAATATAGAAGAGAGCTGGAGAAACAGAGGTCTGAGGAAGCTAAAACTCCCATCTCCAAGGAGAAAAAGGCAACAGCAGATAAGATGGATGGCAGAGTAATATAAAGTTTTATTCAGAAATAATCCCGGAAAAAGGACTCATGGGCATGGACAACAGTGTGGGGATTGCTGGGTGGGGGCAGGGGGGTGGGGTATAAGAGGACTAAATGGTAATAGAAAAAAAGTACAATAAAGATAAAAAAAATAGAAATAATCCCAACTTGTGGGTCTTCCCTCACCCCAATCTGAAATAAAGGCAAGACCAATATAAACTCTTTTATAAAAAAATATGAGGTCCATTATCATCTCATTCCTAGGTCACAAGGCCAAGTAGATCAAGTCAAACGGTCAGCTGTCCATGTCATGTTAAGGCTACCTCCACATGGACAACCTGATCACCACATCAGGAGTGGACACCACCAGGTGTCATGCCAAGGAGAAAAAGGTTAAATAGGTGTTTGCAATGCATTAAGCTTATGCCTTCGTCAACCGCAGGAAAGCAGAGGAAAACTTGTACCTTTGTTACACGGACCTAAAACTCATGGCATGAGGAAACAAGAAACCCTGTTTTTTCTCAGGCTGGAAAGAAGCTCCAACGAACTACGGCATTTCAAGAGACCTTGCCTTCTGGCATCAAAAAATCACAGATAATTTCTATTGCCGCATTCCATGTTAATATTTAAAACTCAATCTTTTCTTAGGGTCTTTTGAAAGTTTAAGGAACAAAATTTGTATTCTTCATAGTCTTTTGAATATTTAAGTGACCAAACGTATTTTTTTTTATACTAGCAAATCTGAATACATATTACTGTTATGGGAAGAGTTATACATTATTTATATATTAGGCTTGGGAAATATGTATATGAGTTTTGATAAACAAACTTCTGTTACTTCTTTTATGGGCCAAATGCCTCTGACTTACTCTAGGTTTAAATCTAGACGACGATTTTGTCACCTTATATCAGGAAAAACAAAGCTGTAATACAATCGGGCTTATGTCAAGAGCCAAGTTTTCTAGGAGCTACGAAAGAAATGTAACATTTTGTGTCTCCTGGAACAGCTTACTGTCTACCTGGGAAGGTGTGACTGACCTCTGTTAACACAGACAATAGCATCGCACCAGAAAAAGATATATAAACAAGAGTCACCACTACAACATGTCAGAGCTCCAGCACTAGAAAATGGAATTCAGCTGACCACTAATCAGCCGACCCAAGCCCCAAACAAAATTTCAGACCCTTTCCCATCCTCCTGACAACTGAGAATGCATTTCAGTCTCCTAAGTAGAAAACAGATTATACAAGGTCTGTCCAGAAGGTATCCAGCCATGTAATATGAAAAACAGAGACATTTACTGAAGAAGGCACAAGATACAAGAAACATTGTACACAGAACAATGACACCTTAGTCCTCTTCAAAGAAGGCACCTTGGGACCTTCACACAGTTCTAATCACCATCAGTTGCCCCATCATATTTTCCTGAATCTCACTGATGGTCTGAAATCTCTTCCCTTTCAAAGGTGATTTTTAGTTTTGGGAAAAGCCAGAAGTCTCAGGTGCCAAATCTGGGCTGTAGGGGGGCTGAGTCACCTGGGCGATTTGATGTTTCGCCAATAACCTCTGTAGGAGATGTGATGCATGAGCAGGCATGTTTTCGTAATGAAGCTGCCAATCACCAGTTGCCCACAGCTACAGCCTTCTGAATCATCTGAATACTTTCCGCGGAGGAATGTTCAAACTTAATGCAAAATTTGACACAGATTCGTTGGTCTACTAGCTCAGTCATTTTTAATGTGATGGCCACACATTACACATGCTCACTCAACGGCACCTACCACCCCCACCGACCAGTACAGTGAAGTCGTCATTCACTCATGCGCATTCCAGTCCACTCTCCTTGGCTGCCAGGTTGCGCAAACCATTCTCCTTATATTAACAATGGCTGGACTTTTTCCGGACAGACCTCATACATTAAAATGCATTAATTTACACCCTATATCTATAATATACTGATTACAAATTTCCTGAAAACTTATTAGTCAGAAACACAAGTCTAATTTGAGAATCCATAAGGCAATTATTAAAGAAAATGTTATGTTTTAAATTAGATAACTGCTACTAGCTCTTCCTGCTAGGTTTTATTCTACATCTGAAATTCATGAAAATTTCTCTTTCCATTTCTCTAGGTATCAGTAAAAGTGAAATAATTTAGTATGTTACAAATGATCAGTTCAACATCCTTTTTACAGATTTAAAATGAATGTGGGTTCAGTTAATGAATATTTGAGGTTAAAGATTCATTTTGGAAATTATTTTAAATTCTACATGACACTTGACATTTCTTAAAAACTATCCCCTGATCTTATTTCCTTTAATTTCCTTCAGATCGCATTTGGAAATCTTGGGTTCATTCGAAAATGTCCTAAAATGTATTAATGTTTCTGAATCTCCATCTATAAACACAAGTAACATGAATTTCTCAACAGTGATTTCAGAAATGGCACCACTGCAGTTGACCTTTGTTTCAGTTTGACACTATACAAAAAATTAACTTTACTGCTATATTTAGATGGGTTTAGTTAAGTACAGAATTCTACTTTCTTTGGAAAAAATACTTAGAGTATTTCTGATTGTTGAGATAAAATGTAAGTACCCACATAAAATCCTACTCTATCTTTTAGCTCACTCACATGCGTCACCAAGTTCACTGCTGACGTTTTCTTATGACACCATATTTACATCACTCCAAGATCAGACTGATAAACCATTAATCATTTTCAGTCATGGGCTTCGCAGTATAAAATAAAGGTACTATCCAGTAGTTCCTCTTCAAGAAATAAATCAACTTACTTTTTATAACCTATTTGGGAGCCATAAGAAAAGTCCTACTGAACACATCTTTGAAAAAATTAGTTTCATAAAATAACAGCTGTTTTGCAGGTTAGCCATATCTGAAATTTCTGGCCCAATTTCCCCTTTGTTTACTTATGTTTAAACAGAGGGCAGCTCAGGTACCAAGCAAATGACAGTAAACTCTAGAGTTATAAATTATAATTCTTTATCATTAATGCAATGACTACAGCTGATGGTAAATTATTAGTTTTGTTTTTAAACTCTTATTTTGTGACAGAAATTACCTCTTAATCTATTTGTTTCTAAGATTAAGTTTTTACATTCAGAATATTTTACAAACTGCTGTGGAATTATGAGAAAGTCAAGGAGTTTGAAATTTTGTCGTGTTATAATCCCCACTGTTGCCCCTACCCCTAGACCAGAGTGCTCTTTTATGAGGTCTCAGAGCATCACCTGCTTTTTAGTAATACCTGTCAAAATCGAACAATTATATACCCCCGTTATTATCTACCTTTCCGGCTAAACAGTAAAGTTTCAGGAAAGCAGGTACCATCATGCCTGTCAAGTTCATACTCTCTCCAGGGTCTTCTATATACACTATTTGTCAAATGAATGAAAAAAATAAGACATTTAAAACAGTATTAGTCATTAAAAGAAGCATGTCTAAAATAATAAGACGGTATGTAGTAATGACTCATTTGGAAATTTCATCCACCTACATAACAGAGTCAGAGAATTGGTAGTAAATGAAGTGTTTAGTAAATGAATACTCAAAAACAGTGATTTTCAACTGGTGTGCTACAAGAATTTTTTTTTAAAGATTTTATTTATTTATTTTTAGAGAGATGGGAGGGGGAGAGAAAGAGAGGGAGAGAACATTAATGTGTGAGAGAAACATTGACTGGTTGCCCCCTTGCACAGCCCCCAACTGGGGACCTGGCCCACAACCCAGGCATGTGCCCTGAACGGCAAAGGAACCTGTGGCCTTTCAGTTCAAAGGCCGGCACTCAATCCACTGAGCCACACCAGCCAGGGCAAAATGAGAATTTTTTAAAACACGCAATACCTATTCAGTTAGAGGAACTGACCTCTTTCCCCTTATATTTTCAAATTAAAAAAATAATGACAATAGTCAACACAACAATAGCCATTCAGTGTGAATGAATCAAAATTATTCCTCTTTTTTTTTTTTTGATCAGACAGGCAAAAAAAAAAAAACCCAAAAAACCCTTTTTGGTGTGCCACAGAATTTTAGTAATTAGTTTATGTGTGCCATGAGATGAAAAAGGTTGAAAATCCCGGCACAAATAGATTACATAAATGTTACCACACAAAGCTACAAAGGAATGGCTACGGTAAATTAAGAAGGCCCTATCTGGACCCTGGCTGGGTGGCACAGCTGCTTGGTGCTTCTTCCAGCACGCCAAAAGGCTGCAGTTCGATTGCCAGTCGGGGTGCACATGAGGGTCAACAGATCAATGGTACTCTCTCACTCACAGTGATGGTCTTTTCTCTTTCTCTCTCTCCCCACCCCTCCTCTCTCTCTAAAATCAATAAATATATCCTCGGGTGAAGATGAGGGAGGGAGGGAGCCCTATTTGCAGAAGTAGATTTTACACCAGATTTTGATTTTCAAATTCTACAGCATCATTATAACCACAGATTACCGTCCACTGGAAGCTAAATCTAACCATGTCAATCTAGTAAATTTACTATAAACTTGCTAGGCACTCGTAAATTATAAGATATAGTCATTGCCCTCATGAAACTTATAATACAGTTGGAGAGCTAGAAAAACTATACAAAAAGACGTGTATACAGGAGCACGTTCCAATGAAGTGATACGGGCACTACGCAGCTCAGTCCAGAAGACGGCGAGGAAGCATGCAGACTGTGTGTATGTGCCTGTTGGGACGGTGGGGACGGCAACTGGGCTAGACTTAGGAGCTGTGTGATGACATTGGAAAATAAGTCAAGTAAGCACAACACATGGGTAGCAAACACATGCCTACAGGAGGAGGTACAAAGGAGTGAAGCCTGAGGGGTGAAAAATGCCAAAAGCCACTTGGTCTCTGCCGGGGACTACGGGCGACAGCAGAACCCACATTTCACATAAAAGAGGAAGTGGGTATATGTTGCTCCAAAAGATCATTGTCATATCTTCCAGTTTTTCAAAAGAAGGTGTAAAATCAAAATTTTTTAATGTAAAATTTCTCAATTTTTAAATGTTGGCAAATAAATGTTTTTAACCCTGTGTTAAAAAACAAAACACATCTACAGGCAACCTCCCTGGTGGGCAGCAGGCTTGCAACTCTGGTTTGGGGTGTCGAACCCCAGGCTAAGAGATCTGGAGTTCACCCTGCAGTCACCGACTTAAGAGACTAACATGTATTTCAAAATTTGCTTAGTTTTGCACCTCTGCATACTCCCAATATTTACCATGTGAAACGCTTAGTACTGCCAAATTATTTCACCTTGGCCTTGCGTATTTCTGTTAAAGCCAATTACGTTAACTGTAGAGTGACTTATAAGTTTCAGCTGAAACAACATTCGAAGTGATTCTAATAAAACAGTGTTGACAGAGCAGTACCTAAGAGAATGCTGACACGATTATGCCACAACCCAGTAGAAACACACATCACTGGAGCTCCACTTCTCAAAAAACATGTGCCATAAGCCACTGCAAATAAAAATCCTTGCTCTTTCCAGTGTTTGCCCATAATTAGTAACTTTCTAAAAACTGCTACTATACTTTATTACCAAACAACACTCACACATGTAACAAAGTTTTAATTCTACAATCGCTGTAAGCTTTTAACTACCCAAAAACAATATTTAAGCATTAAAAGCCTATGTGTTAGCATTTTAATCAGATTAGAGAAAGAAAAGGTAATTAGTATCAGAGACTTGTTGATTCATTTTGATGATAGTATTATAGAAAGTTAGCATTATAATTCAAAGGTAATTCCCACAAGAGAAAATTCTTGGTGCATAATTATGACATAAAATACAGAGCTATGAAAATTGCTTAATCACATGGTTTGAAATAATATTCACAATGAAAGTCATCAACAAGGTGAAAAAGAAATATTAAGAAAGCAATGTTTCTAGACTTCATTTGCTCTGGCTCTTGAGAGCCCCAACCCTGAGCCACCCTCTGGTGAATGAGGGCCTCCGGGCTTGTGGGGCACTACGATGCGTGCGTGGACTCCTCAGCTCAAGCCTATAGCCGCCGCTGAAAAAGAATCCAGCTCAAACATGTCTCACTGGGGCTCTGCTGTAGCCTTTCCAAATAAAAGATCAAATGGGTGGGACTGGAAAACAAAACAAACAAGAAAGTCTTAACAAAGTGACAGTGCTTCCAAGATAAAGTTCTTATCCAAAGGGATGCGATAAAGAAAATAAAGAAACTGCATTAGAACTTCTTTTCTATTTCAAAGAAACAGACTACAATCCACACACTACAGCTTTACCAATAATAACTCAGGGGAAGCTCAAAGGCTCTTCATCTCTATCGGAGCCTGCGGAAGACTCTCAGGGCCCGCAGCACTCCGAAGTCCCACCCCACATTCTATCAGGCATATTAAAATGTACTCACATCCAATATTAAATATTTATAAGAAACTGAATGGAAAATCAGAATTATCTTTCATAAGCTTTTCATTCTCTCTTGAGCCCCCTCCAATCAGGTTTCTGTCCCCAATCCTCCACTGACACAGCTGAGGTGACCTGACGTGGCTCAGGTCAAAGTCACCAACGACTCCTACTGCTAAAACCAATGAACACCTCTCAAGTCCGCATCCTACTCAACCTCTAAGCAGCCCACGAAACCACTGATTCAATGTCTCCTCCCTGAGACACTTCGACTTCGATGGCATTTTTCTAATTTCCCTCCCGTCCTTCCGGCTGCACCTCCTCAGTCTCCGTTACTAGTTCTTCCCTCTCAGCTCACCTCCAAAGGCTGAAGCACCTCGGGCTCAGCCCAAGCACCTCATCACAGAAAGACAACTCATAGCTCCTTCTTCCCATGGTATGGGTCAACAGAATTAGCATCTTCTAAAAATAACACTTAATGATGTCCGCTATGATAGAAATCTGTGCATAATCCTCTAGCTTAAGATATTATCTTATGAGACTTCTCTTCTCCAGAAACTATAAATACTGACGCGAGCCAAAGCTTGACCCGCAGACGACTATCTCTGTCTACATGCATTCCCCAAGTTACCCCCCACCGCGAATCCTGTTGGTGGCTTCCAAATTTTTATCTGCAGCCTAGACCTATTCTTTAAACTCCAGACTCCTATATCCAACAATCTACTCAACTTCTTCACTTGGAAGGTAAACATAGCATGGTTAAAACAGCTCTGTAGTTATCTTTCCCAAATCGGCTCCTCCGTGAGATCCCTATCTCTATTCACAGTAACTCCATAATTATGCAGAAAGCCTTGATGTTATCCTTACCCTGATCTCTAGCTCATACTCCTAAAATAGTTGGCCAGGAAATCCTATTGGTTCAACCTACAAAATAAGTTTTGGTCATTTCTCACCCCCTCTTCCACTGCTATTAGCATCTCTCAATGGTATTACAGCTGTATCCCTGCTTCCACCCTTGACGGCCCTGCGCCATTTTCTCTTGCAACACTGCAGCTGGTGATTCTAGTAAAATGAAAGTCAAATCACCTTACTCCTCTGCTCAAAACTCTCAAATGAGTCCCTATTTCACTCAGAGTAGCAGTCAAAGTTCTTAAAATGGCCCACCACACAGGCCCTACGTGATATGCCCTCCAAACCTCTTTGACCTCATCCACTGCTACTTTGTGGCCTGGTGTGGAACACACCAGGCACACTTCCACCTGAGGCTTCGGTTAGCCCCTCTGCTAGAACACGCTCTCCCCAGGCGTCTCTGTATGGCTCTCAAGTCATCTCAGTGAGGCCGTCTTTGACCACACTACGGTAAGTCCTCACTTAATGTCGTCGAAAGGTTCTGTCTGTGACTTTAAGCAAAAGACATAATGAAACCAACTTTACCGTGGGGTAATTGATACAAATGAGTTAAGTCCCTATGGCATTTCATCAACAATATAACAAAATGACATTGAACAAAATGACATTATTCAAGGACCTGCTGTATTTCAAACTGCCAAGGCTCCCGCTTCCAACCTCCTGGACTCCTATAAAATTTTCTTTGTTATGTTTAGTGTTTGTCTCCTAATAGAATACAAGCTCCATGAAGGAAGAGCTTTATTTTGTTCACTGACGTATATCCCTGGGGCCTAAAACACTGCTTGGCACATAGTACATTAATGGTATAGGACACACAGGCATATATTATATTGAATGAATAAATGAATTTAAACATTTAATAATTCCAATTTCATGGGGTTTTTTTTTTTCACATTTGAGACTTTTACCAAATCCTGAACATTTTTGTTGTTATTTAAGAAGCTCATTTGTACTTGAAAAAACAGAAAGATCCCAGCCTGATCTCAGAGCCCGACACAAACCCAGCAGCCCCAGGGAAGCTGGGAGCACCCTACCTTTGGTGCTTGCCGATTCTGCTCCCTGAAGCCACAGTTCCATTTAGTGCTCATCTGAAACATCTGACACCTTCCACACACATGTATTTTGTTCCCTCACCTAGACAAAAAAACTCTTTGGTAGGACTTACACAAAGTATCTGACATAGACATAGATAATGCATAAAGATGTAAAACCTGTTTTTTGAAGGACTTAGTGAACATTTCTAAGGCATTAAGTTTACTGAGTTCAAGGTATTACACAACACGTAGCAGGGAACAGGGTTATCTGGGGTAAGCCCCTTTTTAATGAACAGATCACACTGATACATCATGATTATTCTGGAGGATCCTGTGCCTATTTTGACTGGGCTTGTAATTATGCTGTTTAGATGTAAATGTGTCTTTCTAATGTGTTTAAGTTTGTTTTTCTTAAACACTTCCTTTGAAACTTTCAGGCTATTAATTTCCTTTGAAGGAATGACTTAAAATCTTAAGCTCTGGGCCCCATAACAGAAAATTATAAGGGGGTCTGACCCACATTATATAAACTGCGCCAGTGGCGGGGGACAGGGCTGGGAGGGGTAAACAACAATTGCCTTCTACCAATAACAGTGGTGTCTTTAAAAGGACTCGTGAACTCTGCAGGGCACGGGAGCAAAAGACATGGGCCACTGGCACTCTTTAATTTTAAAAGTACTTTGCACAACATTAATCATCATAAAGAGAATTTTTAAATCTGTAGATTTACTTTTTGGCATCTGGAAAGAAATAATTACCCAGCAGGTAGAAGCTGGGGAACGGAGATAGCCAGGAATTAGAAGAGAACTAGGAAAAATAACTCAATCAATTAGTGATCAGGGAAAGAGGCCAGCTGTTCTTGACGCAGCAGCACTACAGACTGCTCACTGTTTGTAACAGGAATACAAGGCTTTGTTGCCTGCTTAATGCTATCAATAAAAAAATGCATGGTGGAGTAAAAGTAGGTTTACAGTTGCTTGTATGAAAAATAATGCAATAATTAATAAATAATAATAATACAAGAATAAACTGTGTTCTGCAATACTCACAACCGTAAACCTACTTTTGGCCCACCCTAGAGAATAAAACCTTGTGAACAACTGCTTATATACGAAAGCCTAAGGGAAGTCCAAGAAAATTTTAAATCCTTCTATACATCATTTCTAAGTAATAAAAGCTATCATTGCTTGACTTTCTACTATGTGTCAGACCATGTTAATTGCTTTACCTGTACTACTTCATTTAATTATCAAAACAACCCTGTTGGATCTCCATTTATCAAATGACAAAAAAAGGTTCAGAGAGGTTAGGCGACTTCCCCAAAGTTACACACTGGAGAGCAGTGGGGCCTCGATGTGGACCCCAGAGGACTGATCTAAAAGATCTTGTTCTTACTGTTATACTTCACTGCCTCTCTTCTATGTTGTCTTCATAACATACTACTCTTTTCTGTAGTAATATCAACTTGTCAGAATTGTGACCCTATAGTAAGCACATTTTTTTTTATTTTCTAAGATTAAACTTGGTAAGTTTTTACTGTTATAAGCAGTATCTCATTCAAGCAGGATATACTAACTACCCATTTGTAAAACATCTGTTATTTTACCTGTTTTTATTACCTTTCTAACGAGCCCAGGTTGAAATTCTGAGCTTTTTCTTGAACCATGTGAAAATCCTTTTTCTCTTTAGGGAAACATAAAAGAAACTATCCATATCAACAGTTTATCTTTGCAAGCACATTGCTTATCTATTAAATTTCTCACTGAAATTATAATCCTATGTTTTACAGTAAGTGCTTCCTGGGGACTGCCACAGACTTTAGCATCAGAATTTCACTGTTGTTTTAGGTAGACACTGGATGTTTCCAAGGGATATTTAAGAATTAAAATAACTTGGGGAGAAGATCTGAGGGGAAGTATGCCCTAAAGGTGGGGGGGGGGGCATAATGGCAAGAAGAGGCAAAAAAATCTTTTTCCTAACATTTTCTTCAGAATGAACTATTTTAAAACTATTTAGAAAGCAGTTCTTTGAAATTAGGATCCACATCCTACGTTGTTTATCAATCGATGAAACAGTGAGTCAGGAGGGACCTCAAGATATCACCTACTTGGCACTCATAAAACAAGGTCACAGAGGAGAATCCTAGAAGAGAGGGGGGAAAGGAGGGAAGAGGAAAAAAGATGTCCCAAGGTCACTATATAGGGGCAGGGGTAGAGCTGGCTTGAGAAAGAAAAATTCTGCCTCATTGGACTACACCTCCATTTTCTCTGGGCAGGTCTGAGTCTATCTGTCCACGGGACACCTTTGTGTGAATCAGAAAAGGTATCCTGTCCTCCAGGCCAGTGGACTCAGGGGGCTGGGTTTCAGTCCACAGATGGTACTAGTCTAGACTAGACAGAGTCAGGAGCAGCTTCTACTCTCAGCACTGTCATTTGCTGTAAGACTCTGGATGAGTCGCTCAATCTCAAGGGGCCTCGATCCCTCCGCCTCTAAAAAGTGATGGGCTAGCTATCGCTGAAGATCCCCTCCCTCTTCCCAATTCTCAACTGAAGTCTGGCCATATCCAGTTAGTATATTCCAAGCTGTATCCCTGAAACACTAAGATTCTGTGGACTGAACTGAGCCTTCAGTGTATTTTTTCTCTCACACATTTCTGCAGTGTTTTTTTTCTCTTTTAATCTTAAAACTATAACTCGTCTTTCAGCTCCAAAGTGCTTGTTTTTTCTTGAGCCATCAAAAGTTCACATCCAACTATATCAGCGCCAAACTACCCAAATGTCCATCAATAGAATGGATAAATAAACTGGGTATATTCACTCACAGAAATTAAAAAAAAAAACAAAAAACCTACTGCTACCTGCATCAATCTGGACATGACATTATGTTGAGACAAGGAAGACACAAAAGAGAACTTGCAGTCAGTATTTGATTTTATTTAAATACAGTCTGAGAACAAGTTAGAACCAACCATGGGCAATAAGAGAACAGTGGTTATCCATGGAGCAGGGATTCTGACTGCAGAGAGAGGCTCCTAGGGGGCTGTAATGTTCTGTTTCTTTCTGTGTATGCTGGTTGCCTGAGTATGATCCCTTTTTGCTACACACTTCTGATCTGTGCATTTTTCTGGTTGCATGTAATCATTCAACAAGTTCATTCAAAGCAGTTAAGCCATGAAGACCCCTCTCCCCACACAAAAAAAATCTACTAAACCTGGACAGCACAAGCGGTGCTACATATAGGGAGAAAAATAATTACATTTCATTTAATGTTAACTAGACAGAAAAGCACCTGAGAAGCTAAGTAAGATACTTTGTTAATTTCCTAATATCTTAATACAGAATTTGCGTGATTTTTATAATGATTTACTCCTTCGCATGAAACTGTGGCAATAAGTTAATATAAATTATTGCTTTTCCCTGCCTTCATATACCAGTAAAACACTACTGCTCCAAGTTCTATAATATATACATGGAAAGACGAAGTTATTAGAAACATCTAAAAATACTCCAGGATAATCAGTTAAGAATACTGAGATTCTAAATAGATACTTTTGGTCAGAATTATCCTAATTATCACATCAGGGAAATCACCTAGATAATGCCCAAATCTCCAACTGGTTTCCTGCTCTATAAATCAAACTCTACTAGGTAAGGCCACGCAGGGGGGAAATGCATTCAGGAAAATGCTGTGCTACAGACAACTTCAGGGAAGCACCAGCAAACCCTGCCTCCTCCTTTGGCCTGCATTTTGGTTCATTTGTGAATTTCTTTCAGCACCACCTTTTTCTCTTCCTCTGGTAATACAACCAGCTGTCTGTCAGATCAGTGACTTCTTTCCCCTTTCCATAATGTGGAAAGGGTTCAATAATCCCTCTTTGATCAATGTGGTATACTGCATGATTACTACATTTGATTCATAAAAAAGTAATAGCGCACAAACTTGCATTAGAGGTAATTATACCATTAATGCATATAAGGTCATTGGAAGTACAGTTTGCTTGTTTTCCCTCGAAACTTTGTGACAACTTCAGCCGTTACTTCTGTGGAGCTCCTCTGGTCCCAGAACGTAGGGGTGGGGAGTTGTAGTTTTCCCAAATGCTGGTAGACTAATTAAATATTAAATATTTGTAGAATCATTAGAGCTAAGACAAAAAAAAAAAACGTTTCCAGTCCTTGAAATGGTAAGCGGGGTGGGGACGGGGACGCAATCATAAGCATCCAGTCCCTGAACACTACTTAACACCAAACTAGTGATTCAACACAAATGCAGGCAAGGTTTCCACAAAAAATATCACTTAGCACTATTTCATGTTGTATACAGACCTTACAGGGCACCTTTATTCTAATCCTTTTCTCTCAGCTAAAAAGATTTTATTCTTTAATTCCCACTTCTAAATAGAAAGTTCTCCCTACTTTAGCCTTGTTTTAAATAGTCATCCTTCTAAGTTTAGATTTTCCTTGCAATTCAATGCCCAGCACTCTACTTCCTCCTTCCTCTCAAATTATCCCTTTAACTTATTTCTACTTATTTTTACTGGTCCCCAAAGCCTCTTCCTCAGGATAATGTGCAATTCAAAAGCCCTCTCAAAACCATCCCTTTATCAAAGTTTAACTACAGAGGCCAACTATACCATTTTTCCTGCTTGAGTTTTAGGAAAGATACGTTAGCTGAAATTGCACCACTCATAAAATTCCTTCACTAAATGTTTCCTATCCCCTCCCCCCCCATTTAACTGCTTTATACACAATCACAACATACTCAAACTCCCAAAATGTGTAATTATAATCATATAAAAACTTCCTAAAATATATCATACCAAGACTTCCTAAAATATATATCATTTTAAATGTGCAACACACATCCTTTCTAACTTTTTTGTTGGGAGTACAGGTCAAGAAAATACTGAAATTTTGGTGAACACACAATATAGAGATGATGTATTATAGAACTGTACACCTGAAACCTATATAATTTTATTAACCAACGTCACCCCAATAAATTCAATTTAAAAATTATCAAGAAAAAAAACAAAGAAAAAATACTGGAGTTTTCTTGTAAGCTGTGTGTATTATTTCTTGTTGGCAGAGGAGAGAGGGGATAAGAGGATAATCATACAAGGACCAAATGCTGTATCAGAAAACACAAACTGTGTTCCAACAGGAGTCTACTGAAGACTATAAACACACTTAAAACTTTTTTTTTCTTTAACAAAGAGAGTTGGAATTGGCATAACTGAAAGCCCATTCTTTGCCCATAAAGATACACATTACCGAATACGTCGTTGCCCCACTTACGAAATAGGCTTCATCTACCGAACCAGGGCATTTATGAGGTTTATCTTAATGGGTAATAGCAAAAAAACCATCACTGCATAAATGCAGAAAACTTTCTGTTCTTTAGAAGGCCTAAAATAATATTTAAGTGACTTTAGAAAAGGCCCATTAAATTTAGTTCTGAACTCAGAAAATCACCGAAAGGATAATTTGTGCATGCCATCTGGGATCCAGGCAGCCTCATCGACAAAAGGGAAAACTCGTTGAGATCATCCAAATCTAAAATTCACATACATTTTTACATCTGGACTGAATTAATCTTTTCTTCGTACTGGCTTTCATGTAATAAAATAATTGTTTGCAGGTTTTATGTTTTTTGTAAACCCATAGCCTTAGGAATCAAAATGGGCAACATAGAAGTTGAAAACTACAAAGAATCCCTTATCAAAAAAGTTAGTTGTGAGACAGGACTCATTTACACTAAACTCTGAACTTGACAGCTTAGTCAAAAGCAATTCTGTTTGAAACTTCCATTTCAAGCATCTGCCACAAAAGGCTACACAGTCTATTATGTCATTGGTTCAGAAAGCCAAAAACTTTATAAGTGAAGTTGAAACAGGAAACAAAAGTACTGAAACTAGAAAAGCTCTACACCCCACTCCATGCAGCTTTTGAACAACCTGTAGCTAAAAATTACCTAACACCAATATTTCGCTTTGAAAAGCAGTCTTATCCTGGCCTGTATTGTTTTCCTGTAAAGCTAGGAGGAGCATCTTAAATCTTCCAGTTCAAATTATGTATTTGAAGCTAGTAGTTTACCCTATTGCCCCCCTAAAAGGAGGGGGTGAAAACAGAGAAAGATTTCCTGTCCCTTAAGATGTTTTGAGTGCTGCAAGAGCTGTTGATAACTGGGGTCCGTAAGTGTCAGATCTCAGGTATTCTTATAAGCAATTCAAAGAGGGGAAAATTAGTTCATATTACAGTCAGTCTGCTTTCTGGAGAAGATATCCTGCAGATAACTTGAGAGTAGGTACCTCCTGGAGGGCCCTTCTCATCTAATAACCCCAAAGGCCCATTTTAATATGAAATAAAAATCCAATATGTTTATAAACATACTGAAAGAAAACTCAAATATCTGCCGTCTCATATTGTGGAGTATTTTCATTTTTAACATAATACTTTTATTTCTCAAAACCACATCCAAGGAAAATGATTACGTGCTAGAAGTTTTATACTACAAAGAAGAACAGCAGCAAACGCATCTGTTTTCCTGCCTCTCACTTCTCGTCTCGCCTCCCCTCCCCCACTCCATCCTGCAGGCTGTAGGTCTTGGTAGTGGTTAAAATTACTCTCTACAATGGTCTAAAAATGCTAAAGATGCTGAAAAACTTATTATCCTTTAACACTGCTAAGCCTATATTTATGCACTGCTCTAAAGAAGAAAACGTCAAAAGCCTTTTTAATGACAGATGTATTACGGAAAATTTTCCCCACAAAGTTTTGATGCTGTGAAATATCAACTCCCTGAAATCACAGAAAGGAAATGACTTACATTCTTGGAAAATGAAGCCACTAGCAGCTTTCTCCAGCAGTATTTTCTAATCCATAAACTACACCCTGTGGCAACGGGGAGTATTTCCTGCAAAAACTAAATTTAAATAGATGCTTATAAAACCAATAAACAAACATCGTAGGGTCCCAGGGAGGAAGAGACAGAATTATACACTGAAAATCCAGCAAGAGATACTTTTTCTGCACATTCAAAAAAACTGGAGAGCTCAGGCTTGAAGTCAGAAGCAACCCGAGAACATTGCTTAAGTTTTCTTTCCCTGCTATGGGCAATACACAGCTCCTGAGGAAAATACTGGCAAAACCGATTTGTGCTAAAAAATAAAAACAAAAAAGGTGTAAAGAAGCTAACGTTTCTCTGGACACGTAACTGCACTGCCTGAAAAATCTGCCAGCTTTCACTCAAACTTTATAATATGCTTATTTTGACAGCTTTCCATTTATTCATGCCTTTAAGAAAACACCCTCACCATTTGGTTATGCCGTCCCGGGACTCGAGGTGCTGCTACAATTCCTGTGGACCTCACAGTGGTGGCCCCCAGCTGCCCATACCTGACAGTTTCTGGCCATCCTGAAACAGAGGCTGGTGGTCTCCTCTGCCTGGGGCCGGCCTGCGCGCCGCAAGCTCCCCCAGGAACCCAAATTCTGCAGTCTGCGCCCCCAACTCGCATTCCACCGAGGCCCCCTTCTGGCGCCGCCGAGCTCCAACTCAATCTCCGGCTCCCCAGACTAGGCGCTTTCAGGGACGACAGGGCAAGACGCTGAGCTCGGATCCCTTCCCGCAGCCAGGGAGATCGGCAACCCGGCCCCAAGGCGCACACAACAGGCGGCAGGCACCGCACCCAAGAACGCAGGACTTAGGGGCTGGCCCCGGCGCCCAGGCACAGCGACGGGACGCGACGGACAGGCGCCCCCAGAACAGGGCGCCGGGGACCACCGGAGAGCCGAGCGCGACGCACCGAGCCCAGGGGCGCAGCCAGCAGCCCAGGCGGCCTCCCATCCTCTCCGCCCAGGCAACCCCGGAGCTCTGCGTCTCCCCTGCTGCCCAGCTCGGTTGGCTCGGTTGTCCCGGGGCCCCGTCCTCCCGCCCCAGCGTGGGCGAGCTTCGACTCACGGGAGACAACCTACCAGCCCGGTGCCCGACGCCCAGGGCCAAGGGAGCGACAAGAAGGCGAAGAAAGACTCGGAGAAAGGGACACTGCTTTCGCTGGAGCTCGCGACTTTCCTGAAACCCCCCCAAAGCCCGGTCCAGCCGCCGCCGTCGCCGCCCGACCGGCAGGGGGCACAGCGGGCGGCCGGGGCGCAGTGGTCGGGCTAGGGGGGCGGGCTGGAAGGCCCCACGACTCTGGGGTCCTGCTCGTACCTCGAAGAAAAGTCTGGAGCACCAGGCGTTGGATTCACATCAGCGCTCCGTCCCTTTCTGCCCGCGCCGCGACTGCCCGGCTCCTCTCAGCCCTTCGGCCTGAACAGCCTAGGGAGCGCTCCGCGTCGGCCCCGCCCCCCGCCCACGCCTCCCGCCCAGCCCCCTGAGGCTCCTCCTCCTTCTCCGTCCGGCGGCGGCGGCGGGGGAGGCAACAGAGCAGCGGGAGCCGAGCGCCGAGATCGCGACCGCACGTGCGGCGCCTCCCGGCCCCGCCCCGGACCCAACCAAGCGTCCCTCGAAGGGGCGCCGCGAGGTGGGGGCGGGAAAAAGCGAAGGGAAGCACCCCTCTGGGATCCTAGGGAGGGAGGCGAGCCGCAGAAGGACGCCGTGTTTGGACCCATGCGATCTAGGCCTTTCCTCGCGCGGAGGAGAGGGAGGCCAGAGGGGACACTGCCAGCGCCTCTCCCTCCTGGCCCAATGGCCCTCTCCGACTCCCGGCCCCCCTTCCCCGGGAACGCTCCCTTCGGGCTGGCGGGGGGTGGCTGTTTGGCCTCAGCATCGTCTTACTAATTCGGAACGACGGAGGGGAGGCCACTCCGAGAGGAGGCGTTTCCAGCGGAGGAGGCTTCGTGACTCCTAGCTTCCCGCCTGTGCTCCTGTCCCGCACCCACCTGCCTACCCTTAACTCGGGACGCCGCGCCCTCGAGAGTTTTATTCTGGATGGTGGGGGCGCCACCGAGGAAGCCAAGCTTCCCCCGCTAGGCTAGCTCTGCCTCTCCAGTTCTTCAGGTAGACACAGCCTCTGACTGCTGTAGTTTAGTGCCTATGACCCCTCAGAAATTACTATATTTGCCCGCTCCAGATGATGCCTGGAGAGGGCGACGGATGATGCAAAGGACCAATGGAAGATGTTTTCATGGCACAGAAATCGAGGATTTTTTTGCCATCCGTAACTGTTGGGTCTGGGAAAGGGGCAAGCTATGCCTCTCCCGTGAGGCTGCGCTCACTGGGACCTGCAGCTAGGAACTGGTGACCATGGGAGAGAGAGACCCACGTTCTTCCTGGTCCCCAGGCCCGCGACGCACAGAGCCCCGCAGAGCTCCAGCCCCCCTGGGCTTCTGCCCTCCTAGGTCTTAGGCTGACTGCTGAGCCTGTAAATGCCTGGCCGGAGGGGTGGGAGGCAGTAATGCCTCACAGGGCCCCTCGCCAGAGGAGTGATGTGTAGTATGTTCAGGGTTTGACAATTGGGTGAGAAACAAGGAAGCAGAGGAGGACCTGAGAAAGGACACCGCCCAAAATCAAATTTATACTGATAGAAGCCAACTTTAAAGCTGCCCCCCTCTTTTGATCCAAACATAAATGTGTAAAGCTAGCCGTTCTTGGTTTAAAGCAGCGATTTTCAACCTTTTTCATCTCATGGCACATATAAACCAACTACTGAAATTCTGCAGTACACCAAAAGAAGTCTTTCATTTTTTCTTTTTGCTGACCTGACCAAAAAAATGAGTATAATTTTGATTCATTCACACCGGATGGCTGTTGTTGTGTTGGCTGTTATTTTTTCATTCGACTATCTAAGGGAAAAGAGGTCAGTGCCCCTGACTAAGTAGTCAGGTATTGCATATTTTATAAAATTCTGGCAGCATACTGGTACGCCTCTTATGACACACCAATTGAAAATCACTGGCTTAAAGCATGCCAGCCTGTGAGCCTTGTTTGCCTGGCAAAAGAAATTCAGTTTTTTGTTCATTACAGCTGAAGCTCAGTTGGAATAGTTGTCTCATTTGCAGCTTGTACATTTTGGGAACCAGGACATTAGAACTGAGTGAGCGGTGATCTTTTGTCCTTTCACAATTGACAATACATTCAGAGCTTATTTCTGATAAAGTAGAGCAGTTTCTAAGAATATTGCACTTATGATTTAGAGTCATGACTGCGCATTATGGAAAGGACAAGAACTATGTTTCAGTGACTGCTTTTTCAATTAGTTGTAGTTAATAGAATAAGTTAAAAATTGGTTAACAGTAGTTGATTACAATGCAGGCATTTAAAAGTGGAGGGTTGAACGTTTTCTCATTTCTATCTATTATATGCATTCAAAATGAGCACATATTGAACACTAGTTGGGAAAGTCTTAAATTAATTTGATGTCTAATGAGATAATCCAGTATTTCATATATAAATATAAATTAGGAAAATGACTAATATGTTACTATCTTGGAAAACATTTCCTAAATCTGATTTCTTTTCACGTTTTATATATATATTATATATATATAAAACAATCTAGTGAATAAAGACCAACATATTGTTAGGTTGTGAAACATTGCTGCAATATAAAATAATTAGGTAACTCAAGGAGCAAAATATTTTTAGACAGCTTTTAAAACATATGTTTAAGATTGGGTTTATTGTTTAGAATTAGATTGTAGCAAAATTTACGATGTGAATATTTTTTGAATCAGAATGATCGTATGGCAAGGAAGCAGAGGAGGACCTGAGAAAGGACACTACCTAATTGTAGAACAGTGTGAATGTTACAATAAACATAGATTCCTACATAATACTTAGTAAACTAAGTACTTTAAAACTCTTAAAATCAGTTTTATAAACCCCTGAAACATCATAAAATTCTGAAAGGATTGCTTTGGAAAACACATACTAGCACTTTCACAGGGCCTCCCCCAGGCAATGGGGCCAGGATGGGGTAGCTGGGGCTGAAAGAAAACCATTGATTGCATCCTTGACCTGAGACTGTACCAGTAGCAGCTGTCACTCAGTGGCAGAGAAGGAAAAGAAAAGACATACTCTATTTAAGATGGAAGTAGAGTTGAGAAAGAATGGGTTGTTTTGGATATTTACACAGGAAATGTTTTTCTGTGTTTATTAGAGAAAGAATGTAATTTTGTAGGCGAAGTTATATTTTACGATTCTTTTTGATGTTGAGATAATGTTTTATTTTCATTGGTATGAGATGTTTTCCTAAATATGAGACAATGCCCACAGTGAAACATCATCTAAACACATCTTACACCATTACTTTTCCCATGGCATATAAATATTATCATAACTATAATTTTGCTTTGGGTTTTCTTAGGAAAAGATTATTCATTCTATGAATTTATTGAATACACCCATACGCCAGGCATAGAGTTAGACTCTGGGATTCAAAGACAAAACTATGCCTGAATCTTATAGTAGTTTGAGGGACCAAGCATGGGAGTAAACAATTATAATATACTTTAATGCTTGGTATGGTAGAGGTATGCAGGAGAAATAGTGGGAAGGTTTAGAACTGTCAGGGAGGGTATAGGACATCCCTGTCAACGAGATGGGAAGGATGAACTAAAGTTTCCCTGGGAATAAGTTGTCTGAGGTAGTCGTTCTCAAACTTGTTTGTACATTGGAATCACCTGGGGACTTTCAAAAACTACTGATGGCTGTGTCCCAGGCATGTGAGTTAATTGATCTGGGATGTGGTCTGGATTTGGGTATATTTTCAAGATCCCCAGATCATTTTAAGTGGAGATGCATGTGGAAACCATGGGTTAAGGTATTTCAGGTAACCCTGGCTGGTGTGGCTCAGCGGATCTAGCGCCGGCCTGCCAACCAAAGGGTCACAGCTTCAATTCCCAGTCAGGGCACATACCTGGGTTGCAGGACAGGTGCCCAGTAGGGGGTGCACGAGAGGCAACCACACATTGATATTTCTCTCCCTCTCTTTTCCCTCCCTTCCCCTCTCTAAAGTAAATAAATAAAATTTTTTTTTTAATCTTTTTAAAAAATAGGTATTTCAGGTAAAAGGCACAGAATGAGCAAGTGCACAGAGACAATTTTAAAGTACAATGGCCATAAACTCATTTTGTAATTCAAGGGGCTTAACCTTTGGAAGGTGTTACGTAAACATTTTGGTGTAAGTAACATAATTATATAGAAAATGAAGAGATGTGAACTGCTATGATTCACATTCGTTTTCAAGTTATTTTCCAAAGACTAGAACAATATGTTGAGAATTAAGGTTACTTTAGTGGATTAAAAGAAAAACTTTAGTTCTTTTTCCTCTTTTATATACAATTCAAGATTGTACATAATATTACAGATTATGTTTTAATGCTGAAATATAAATTCTAGTCAGAGAAGATAGTAATTTGACATATTGGTTTTTAAAGAATACTGTCCCAAAATTAAATGCTGTGCATCATTTTTGCTGAAGATCATAATAAAGAAATTAGTTTCACTTTTCCTTTTGGTAATTACTGAAATTTTTTTAAAAAGCAAAACAACATGCATTTTAAAGCATTCAGAATAAATAAATCCTATTCTAAAGTCTTAAATGTCCATATAGCTAATGTGTACTACTTTGAAAGACAAAATAATCACATGCGGAAACTTAATAGTGCAGCGATGAAGTCCTGGTTTTTCATTGCCTAATGTTTAAAGTGCACTTTTTATTCTTCTCAGTTGGTATATGATTGTATTCTGCAAAATAAACACACAAAAAGGGATTTTAATGCTTAAGAAATGTCAGGAGAATTGACTATCAATCACCTAATCCAACTGTCTTATTATGGAGCAGTACAAGCCCCTAACCAGGAACGCAAATAATGACTGCGTTGAGCCAGCACAGCACAGGGACTGATGTTATGTAGCAGTCTACCTCCAGTAGAACTATCTTTACCCAAATGAGGGACACAACAGTGAAAAAATTAAATGCCGCTCTCTTGCCGTCAAATTTTGAGAAAATATTTAAAAGTAGGATAACTTGATTATCCTGGGACAAAGTTGAGTTTTAATACAGCACGTAAAAGTTTACCAGATGTCTTTGAAGAGCTACTTTATTTCCATTCTCTGGTTTTAGTGTCACCACATCATCACATTCCTGCTCCCCAAGGGCTCCAACACTTGAATACTCCAGACAAAAGGTTTGATAAGACAGGGTGGGCCAGGCCAAGCCCTTCAATCTTGAGAAGGAGAGAGAATTCTAAAGCTGCTGAGGTGTTAGCTGCGCAAGGTGGGACAGTCCAGCCCAGAGAAGCACACTGAGGTCTGGGGCTAAAAGGGGTGGCCTCAAAGGTAAGTGCTAGGATGAGGAATACCACTGCTAACTAACACGTAAGGAGGAATTTAGTGTGAAAATAGCATGCTGCCTTATACATAGGGCTTCACATTATAGGAAAGAAGATTGACAGGTAGAAGGGTCCTCATACAGGAAAATGTCTAGTAGAAGGGATGAGGCAAGGGGTAGAAGGCCAAAAGTATAAAACTTGAGAATGTATGCCCTTTGTGTGTTTATACAGTGGGCCGCGAAGGTCCCAGAGCAGTTTTTCCAGCTCAGATTCCTTGCAGAGATAGACAAGAAAGGAAAGGAAGTTGTAATCTGGTGATAAACTGGTTGGTCTGAGTAATGCCTCAGGCACACTCTGATTGTCTTTATCTGATACTAATGTCCTAGGAGGGGTCACTTTTTTCAAACCCAAATGATAACATGGATGTCACTGAAATTCTCTTCAGTATTGTATGACATCTAATCCATCTGTACCTGTGATATGCTGAACTAGAACAGGGAAAGATGTGAACATCCATCTTCGAGAACACAAGCTTACAGACTGGCCCTTAAAGGGGCCAGTATTTGTTGAAAATAACAACAAATTTCCATTTCTAAAGAGGGTTTATGAAATCCATCCATTCTGTTTTAATTTGGTTACCTTGAGTAGATTGTAAGCATAACAAACATGCACTTAAACTTGTTTTTAGTTGCTTGAAAAATGATGAATAAAGGTGCAAATAAGATGTGCTAGTTGTGGAATTTCACAGAAGTTCACGGAGGCTGTAGGACTCTTGGTGGGATCTCAAAGGGACACTCCACCCATCTCTGGTGGTTGGGATTTGGCTATAACACAAGGTCCTGTCATGCTGGTTATATTAACTGGTTGGATAAAGGGGGAAAATATGAACACGCATATTAGATCCTTATTTTCCTCTCACCTGATTTTAGGTTAGAAACAAAATCTACATTTGCTCTTGTTTGACTTGGCTTTGTAACCAAATGCCAGAAAATCTTAAGAAATTCTTCTACAGGCAAGGCAGTGGTTACATTTTTCATTTTCAAGGGTAGCCTAATGCATCATTCAATTAGCCTAATGTATCATTCGATTAGCCCAAACAGAATTCTTATGCTCTAGGTCTTTGAAGAAAGAACCCTGGTAATTAGACCATAGAGTCTGATTTAGAAATCAAGGATTGTGAGATTGTTGTCCAAGGACCTCAGCCCCAGATGCTTAGTTTTGACAGGCCAGGGGGACAAAGTGCGGGGTGCAGGCAGGCTACAGTCCAGCTTTGAAAACAAACGGGGCTGGTGGGAGGTAAGGCCTTCTTAAACATGCTTGCTTTTAAAAATGTTATGTATTTGTGATTCATATATGATTGAGCCAAACATTCTATGTAATCTCGTGAGCAGAAATACCGAATCAGCAAATCAGTTATTTTCTGTTCAGCCAATAGTTCTACATTGCATTAGATAATAATTTTTCTCACTTGCACCCTAATTTCTTAAAGGATAATAGAGATATATACCTATATGATAATTTTATGTGTATATAGACTTAATATAATATATAAATCAACATAAACTATTTTATCACATTACTTATTTTTATAGCACTTTTCACTGTCTGAAATTGTTTATGAATAAGTTCACCTGTTTGTCAAGTGCCTCTCCCTTTATTTATTTTTATTTTTTGAATTTTTGTAAGAATTTATCTGAGCCAAACTGACAACACATGCTAGGAAGCAGATCTCAAATGTTCCCTGTCTCTCCCTTTAGACTTTAAGCTTCATGTAAACACAGACCTAATCTCTCTAACTGTTCCCCTGCATCTAGAACAGTGTCTGGTACATATTTGTTAAATGAATTAATCCCATAAATATATATGTAGGGGTGGGATGTGTGTGCACAGGAGCATTGAGGCTGGGGTGGGGGAAAAGAGAGAAGGCACTGAGGTGACAGTGGGAAAATATTAACATTTTTTTAGGTGTTTCTTGGACAGATATCCCAAGTGATGATGAGAAAGGATCTAACCCTTAAGAAGACTTTTGATTAATCTGAAGGGGGCACCATATATCAGCCAGTTCATAGAATTTTTATATTTAAAGTATAAATATGTGATATAATTATCAATAGTCTATACCTATTGCTATTCCTTAATGTACATTTTATTTTTTTTTTGCAGCCTTGCCCCTACTTTTAACTACTCGCCCTACAGCCTTTTGAAATACTAAGAAGACTGTTAGAGGGATTTTACTAGAACAATTAATCAATTATAGAATTCCTTGCCGATAAAACACTTTGATGAGATACCCTTGGGAAAAGAGTGGTTTGAGTTGATCAAGAGGAAAATAAGCAGCCTTGTTTCCATTGGCCCAGTCCCCCAACCCCCATATGACACGGAGCTGACTGAACCTCGTGTCTTCCGAAGCTGCTCCACCTCGGGACACTTGGACTGGAAACTGCTCTGTCCACCCCATCCGGCCCTTCTACCTTTCCCACCAGAGCTGTTTTTTGACCTTGAGATTTTCAGTCACCAAACCCCTCCCAGTCCTTTCAGTTTATTAGCTGTTTTTGGCTTCACTTATTTCCTTTTGCATTTAATACCTGGGCTCACAATTCTGAATATATTCTTCTAATAGTTTCTTAACAATCCCAAAATTTGAACCAAAGCAATGGATGTTTTATTGCATTTTGCTTTAAAGTCACTAAGAATGACTAAAGAAAATCAAATAAACCAGTTGATTAGTCACATCCCCAAGGCAACAGTTGCAGCAATGGAGTACCCACAGATGCTCCGTCAGCCTTGTATTCATCCCTGGCTGGCTCCCTTTCCCCTTCGCTGCAGTGACTGTTCAGATTTTTATGGCTCTCTTCAAGACCCTCATCCAGCTCAAACCCTGCCACTCTGAAGCCTAGCTTCACTCCCTGGTGCTCACTGGTCCAAAAGTTTATCAGTATTACCTCTTTGAATCCTCACACCAGTCCTTTGAGGGAGGCACTGCCATTATTCCTGGTTTATAGAGATGCCCAAGATCTTAAAGAATGTAAGTGATGGTGTGTGGATCTGAACTTGGGAAATCTGACTTCAGCCTCACACTCTTTCTCCCTATACTGTCTTTCTTCTGGTCTTCTCACTAGGGCTTTAGTTCTCTCCATCTCTAAACTTTTGTGTATCTTCCTGTTAGACCATCTCTCCGGACTCTTCTTAGTCAGTTTCCTCCTACCAAAGCTTTGTATCACAAGCCCTACTGGTTGTTTGAGGGCCTTTTCTATCGTTCATTTATGCATTTGGCAAGTACTTATTAAGTACCTATTGTGTCCAAGGTGTTGGGGACACAGAGATAAACAAGACCTAATCCCCCACCCTGGAACTTAAATTCTAATTATCTATTCACCCTCTTAAATAGTCAGTATCTAGCAATCTCCTAGATCCTTCTTTCCATCTTGTTGAACTCACCGTACATTTCACCCTACCTCTAGCACTGACCCTGAGAAGGCACCAGGTACAGGTTTGACAGACATAAATTATTTCAGGTAAAGTAATCACGGTTTGCAAGTTTGTCCTTAGCTCTCTTTCTGAAAAGTCACCACTTCAGGTGGACTTTTGCCCTTATACCTTTTTGTCTGAGCAGATCTGGGGTGGTTCTGAAAACCAGCCTTTTGCTATTATCGACTGACTAGTTCACTGTAGCTGAAATGTATTCCCACCCAAGTTACCTCAAACTGCTACCATACTTTAAGCCTTGTAATCTCTGTAGAAAGACAGACACATAGCCTTATTAAGGGAATTTCAGCATCTTTAAGGGGGTAGATATTTGTGAGACAAGGTAGTTTTCAAACACATATTTTGCCACTTCTAACCTAGTGGTTCTCAAAGGGAGGGTGATTTTGTCCCCAAAGGAAAATTTGGCCCTGACTGGAGACACATTTGGCTGTCGCAACTGGCTAGGGAAGGGGTGGTGGCTGCACAATGCTACTGACGTCTAGTGGATAGAGTCTAGGGATGCTGCTAGAAATCCTACAGTGCAGGGCATCTCATAATAAAGAGTTACTGCCACGAGTTGAGAATGACCGGTCTAACGGGAGAACTTGACTGGAATAATTAGGTGCCCTCTGAGTTGGGCTGAAGGAAAGGTCTCATCTGGGGACACTGGCTAACATGCTGAAAGCCTGTTGACAAGAGTGGCTGACGGTGAAGGATCATTTGGGACCTAAGAAGTGAGGTATTTTGACTCAATTTCTCCATCTACTCTTCCCCTAATTTTTTATGGATCTTTTTGTTGGCCCCAAAAAACCTGATGCACATTTTTTGTCTTCCTGTATGGTGGTGGTTGGTGGGGGGTGGGGGGGGTAATAAATAGGATAGTTCCTTTATCTGACAAAAGCATTTTTTGTATTAGTATAATTCCTGCCTTTGGCTATAAAATTTCTAATGGGGTGGACCACATCCTCTTTGTCAACAGGAGTATGGCAACATTTTTCTCAGTCCAAATTAAATGATAGGGAAGTCAAAGAAAAAAGTTATAAACACTAAATCTTTTCACTAAGTCAGTGAAGAATCAACTTATTCAACTAAGATTAGTCTTAAAGAAGAGTTATATTAATAAAGTATAAACTATAATTTAACCAGTCATTAGCTCTCACCATGGAAAAGAATTGTAATTACTTTAAAAATTAGCTAAACTTTAAGTAGTGTAGTAGAAATGTATTTAATGGACAAAAGAATGTGTCTTTTAAGCTACTGCCAAACATACAGAAATAAATTTTGAAAGAACCGTTAGGGCTATTAAAAATTATTTGCATAAATCATAATGCTCATATTCATATTGACTAAAGCAATTTCTTTATATTTCCTTTATTCTTCATATCACTAGCATTTAAGATAAAGAATATATATGTATGTATTCAAATATGTACGAATTCTCATGAAAGCAAAACCCAAGAAGAAAACAGCTATAAAAAGTACATCATTCAGCACCTTTTTCAAAGATTGCCTGATTTTCATTTAGACTTATTAGCTGATTTATTTTAGATAGTGGCTTCCAAACATGTAAATGTATCAGAAGCACTTAAGAACTGGTGACAAACTGGGGAATCTCAAATTGAAATAACAGAAGCAAACTCTCCAAGTGATTCTGACACCCATTCGTGACCAAGAGGTAGTTGCTCTATGAATGTTAATGTTAATGTTAAAGTAAGATATAAATGAAGAGGCCAAATTAAAGGCACTTTTGAAATGTTTAATTTGGGGCCCCGAAATGCTTTAGGTGCTATAACTCTACCATCTCCTTCCAATGAATAAACATGGGAGCAGGGAAGGAGGTTGAGGGTCAAATGTGTTAAGATGTGATTAGTATTCTTTTTTTTATCACGGTAGGACAGTGATGTCAGTACACCCAAGTCCAATTAGGGAAGAGTTGCTTATTCTAATTTTCTGTGATATAAATGGAGTAACTAAAACTGTAATTATTAATTTGGTCCATAAGAAGCCATTCAACTAAATATAAAACAATGGTGCCTACCAGTCTTAGTGAATAACATTATTGCATCTAGCCCACAGAAACTGCCATGTCAATCTAATAGTGTGTAAGTGAATCACAGTCTTAACATTTCCATAACTCTGGTGAGGGGAAGCTCTGCGGAAATGGAATGTGGACTGAATAGGATGTGTAAGCATCCCAATTTCACGTCCCATTTCATAGCTTTGTCCTTTAGATGCTGCCTAATAAACACCTGTAAATTTTGTCCCCACTGCACCTGCCCATTGCAGGGCTTTGGAAAATGATATATGATAGAGAAATACAAGGTTGCATGGTTAGGCACTATTTTGTTCTATGAATGACAAGTGACTTCAAAAGGGTGTTTTCCAGGAATACAACGTGCTTAAAATAATGACAGTTGATTATTTATTGATGATTTACTGTTTAAGCTACTGTACCACGTGTTTTAAGTTTATTATCTTACTTAATCATAATAGCCCCCCGGTGAGATAGGTACCATCATAATTCTTAGTTTTACAAAGAAACCACGACACAGGTAACTTACCCAAATTTAAATAACCCACTACTACTGGAGCTTCTAAATAGTTTAAAAAACAAAAACAAAATAGAAAAGTCACATGAAAATAATGGAAACACAGAGATATAATAATTTTTTTTTTCAATCTGACACCAGCGTGTCCACTTTTTAAAGAGAATGTCTGATTTTCATGCAGCAAGGTCTTGGATCAGAATAGTACTTTGAGAAGTATCCAGGATATGTGCCCACTCAAACTGATTCAAACCTGGATTTATATATGGGACAGGACAGTGGGTAGATGTGTTTAAAAATAATGGTGAAGAATTACATGAAGTTATTTGTCAAGAAGGTGTCAGTGGCGCAGTGCTTGATGACACCCACTCCACTCTAACAGCTTAAGCTTGCCTGGGTTTCAAAATGATCAGACCAAAAGAAGAATGACCAACGTTCTCAAGTAAGTCACCACATCCCTCTACATCTGTCAGCAAACCAGCTTTTTCTCAAGTTTGCAGTTACTTCATCTGAGCCCTACACTTATAGCATGAAGGAGAAAGTTGGACAGTTCAGGTGATTTATGGGAAACTGACTGGCAGTCCCTGGAACCACCTTAGCTTTCAGTGTTTCTGTGTTTCTGTTTATCATTGCTATAGCCAGGTTGTAAAATCTAGCATGTGACAAGAGCCTCCTCTTATGTCAGTTGTGGCTCCCAGAGCAGTGGCCATCAGCCATGAGAGTCTCCACGAGGAATTCAAACAATGCAGAACCACCCACAGCTGGAGGCTCCCAGGCTGAGTGGGGTGGGAGGGACCTAGTTACTGTTACCCCTGACACTGAAGATTGGGCACCGCGCTGTCTCATTCAGCTCCTTACCCAAGCGAAGAATTTGGCAAATGTTTTCTTTATTAAATTGAAGCATTCCCTATTACTTTTCCAGCTTAGAGAACTCTTAAATAAATGTCCTTGAGTTTCAAGGAAAGCCAGCCATTAACATATTTTAGGAGATTTGGGGAGAGATGAATTAAATTGGAATGATTTTTAAAAACTTTTAGCTGGATTTATGGATTACATTCATGAAGATATAAAGATATCAGTTTGTCTTGTGAATTTAATCTTTATCCTCACCTGAGATTGCCCCCACTATTAGTAATTCCTACTTCCAAATAAAATCCCTTTAGCTTTGTGACTTGTTATACTAATTAACAAGAAAAAAAATGTTTTCCATGTTCTCCATTTCCCTTTTGGGAAGTTCGTATTTTTTTTTAGATACACAGCATTGCAAGTGTGTGTGGTAGAGCAAAATGTTTTTAGTAATTGTACTATTCTGTGCTGATAACATGCCATTTGCTTTATGTCAGTTTGTTCCCCCCCAGCAACTATTTCTAGCCAGTGGTATCACTCTTACGTGTTACACTTCCAAAAAAAAAATCTGCAAAAGTGTGTTTCTAAAATTAAGGAACGACATATTTAACATCATTTACATACTAAATGGGGACACATCAGTTACAGAGTAAAAACAGTTTTTAAAGGATTTTGATTTAATGGCTGTTATTCAAAAGGTTATCCTTGGCCTTAAAGAGGAGACATAGTCATATAAATAAAATTTCCTGCTAATTATTTTAAAGAAAAACAATTTTTTAAATGTGAAATACAATTATATTTATTTAAGATGTTCATGAATGTGAGAAAACAGATCAGACTGGATCTGGCCTTTTCTTGCTTAGAGCTGCCTCAGTCTTCTCTTTCTCAGCTCCCTTGGGGAAGGGTCTCTCCTTTTTGCCTCAGGCCATCCTTCTCCTAGTGCAGAACCATGACATAAAAACTACAGTTGACCCTTGAACAACATGGCGGTTAGTGGAGCCAACCCTCTGACATTTGAAAAGTCCATGTATAACTTTTGACTCCTCCAAAACTTCAGTAAAGCATTTGAGCAGCCACGGTATGTGGTACCTGCAGGGGTGTCCTGACCCAATCCCCTGCGGATAACGAGGAGGACTAAAATGGTGAACAATTCCTACCGTACTGCGTGACCCATGGGAAATGAGCGCTGTATGTTGTAACAGTGAGAGACTTTCCAGGGGTCAGGTCCCCCATTCTGGCCTTTTCCCTCTAGATTTTATCTATAAATTGGACATTTGTCTCTGAACTACATTTCTTGCAGTTTTTTAACCACAGACATTATCTCTTTTGCCTCAAAAACAGTTTGGGGGCCTCCTGAAATATCTTCCACACAAGTCAGCATTTGACGTGGCTACTTCTTCATAGCTGCCCAGAGCAGACCAACAGCACCTAGCCAGACAGAAAAACAGTCAACCTTAGGCAACTTTGATGAATTAAAGCAATTTAGTTAGAGCCGAATAGAACTCTGGGGACGAAGTGAACAGGAACAGTCCGGCAGTGATCGCTGCTGCCTCCCTCACTTATTCTGCAAATGTGAACGTAAATAGGTCAGGGTGAAGGGCTAGGTACACACCAAATGAACTTTTTTATTGTGTTCTATAGTAGGAAAAGAATGTTTTCCTAGATAACATATTTGGAGAAGATCAGTTGTAGCTGCTTCATTAAGTAGTCACTGTGTTTGAGGCACTCTCCTAAATGCCTTGCAAGTATTTTTTCATTAAATTCTTGTGCCTCCCACACACCTGTGAAGTAGGTAGCATTATTTATTATTTTTGTAATCATTTAGGAAAGATGAGGTGACTGAGTCATACAGAAAATTCGTTGTTTTAAGGTCTTTTTTTTACCCCCAACTTTATTGGGATATAATTGACAGACTATACAAGTTTAAGGTGTACTGCATGATGATTTGATACATATAATGAAATGCTTTTTTACAATCACCAAGATATGGAAGCAGACCAAATGTCCATCAGTAGATGGGTGGATAAAACAACTATGGGATGTTTACACAATGGAATACTACTCGGTCATAAAAAAAGAAAAAGAAAATTTTACCCTCCGTGACAGTATGGATGGACCTGGAGAACATTACGCTAAGTGAAATAAGCCAGTAAGAGAAACAAGTACCACACAATTTCACTCATATGTGGAATCTAATGAACAAACTGAACTAATGAGCAAAATAGAGACAGACTCATAAATAAAAAGCAGGATGACAGCTAATGGTGGGGGGAAGTAAAGGGGTGGTGGGATGGAGCAAAAAGGAAAAAGGACTCATGGACAACAGTGTGGTGATTGCAGGGGGTGGTGGGTCTTATAAGGGGACTAAATGGTAATGGAAAAAATATAATAAATTAAAAAATAATAATAATAAAAAAAACAAATGTTTACCACAATAAGATTAGTTAGCACATCTATGCCTATGTTCTAAAGCAGGATTCGAAAGCAATCTACAGAGAATGCAGGGTGGGGCAAAAGTAGTTGTGAGTACAACAGAGTCTATTCTTGTGTTTTATTTATTAATTATTATACTATTTTCCATATGAACAACTATAAACCTACTTTTGCACGACCCAAATGATTTTGACAACTAAATACGATGCCTTGTGATAAAATTTACCTAAAAACATTAAAAATGTGAGCATTTAAAATAAATTTGTTTAAAAATGGAATAACCAAGAGCTTTTACTCATACGCCAAAGACTTTGTTTGCCAGTACCTGGGTCCATGTAATTCAGAATGGCACTGGCTCCGGGCACAGGGCCATGCCGGACTGCCACGTCGATACGGGAAAGACCTGAAGCTTGAACCCAAACACTGGTCAGGAGCCCCTGGGAGAATAATAATTGGAAACTAGACTCAGAATTTTAGAGCTGGAAGAAAATCCTAGATAATTTAATCTCACCTTTTCATTTTACAAATGAGAAAACTGAAGCTCATAGAATGAGGCCACCACCAGGTTACACACAGCAGCTGTGTGTAACGAGAGGCAGAGCCAGGTTCAAGTTCAGGCTTTCCGTGTGCTTTCTTTCAGTTACACCACGCTGCCTCCAAATGCATGAGAGAGAACTTCCATTTACTTGTTCAGTGTTTTAAGAAATGTCAGAGCTAATTCCCATGTACTTAAGTAAATTTACCTAAATTTATTTTTGCCTCTATTATAGATATTGGTAAATGACAAAATGTGTTTGGATTTCCCAAGAATATTTGAGTTTCATGAGTTTACCTTTCTTACAGAGGGACCAGGCTCAGCAACTTAATTTTCATGGGCTAAGAGCCCTGATTAAATAACTGATTTTGAGAACAGGGGATAGAGATAACCCTGAGATAAGCATTTATCCATTTACTCAAAACAGAAGTATATTTATTGCATGCCTATTGTGTTTTAGGCACCATGTTAGGTATAGGTCATCCAGATTGACCACACCGTACTTCTTTCCCTTTAGGAATAATTTTCCCCTGTCTTTTCTATTAGCAAAGGATCTGATATATTCTTGCTGCTCTTAAATTAGGTTCATGTCTTTCAAGGTGGATTAAGAGTACCGCTCATGGTGTACCGCATGATTTTAGATGGTACTGGATAAGCATTTTTTAAAAATAGTTATGCGTTCATTTCAGTATATTTTAGAAAAACAAGAACAACTCACAAGCCCATATTTAACAGACATTATGGCTGAAGACATGGCTAATCACACTGGTGACCCACTTTATGCTGACCATATGAACTATAGGCAAGATGTTCAGGCGTGTTCTGTGAACCTTCTACAATAACATTTCAAAAATACGATGACATGGATTAATAGCATGGATTCTGCATGCACTGAATTTGTGTCCAGTGCATTGTTAAAAGAAGATCCTGAAAATTGGCAGTCATTTAGTATGTGAAGAATAATGCATAACTTTATTATGCTAATCATGAATCATGCCATTTTAAGGAATTTATTTTTAGGTGTGCATGTTAGAAATTGATTAGTGTTATTATTATGTATATTGTTTGCTGTAAAATATTTTATTTGTAAAATATAGTATTGCTTTTTTATTATAATTTTATGGTTACCTTCTAATGGCAACTAATTATTCACTTTTTCATTTTTACTTCAAAGATGGGCAACTGTGTTTGTATTACAAGAGTAAATATCAAAACTAATCAGTAAAAACAAGCTGTGTTGAACTTATCTGTTTAATGAGATGGTTGAGCTTTGAGTTAGCATCTGCAGCCTCAACCTGTATTTCTGGGCAATAGATTTCTTGCTATATTAAAACTACTTCACACATCTACAGTACTGCTTTGTTAAGCCCTTTAAAAAACCTAATACCAGGCTGTGAAGACTAGGCCAGGTATAAAAGCTATAATAGACAAGAGAAACCTAGTATCTCAGTTTTCCCAGCTAAAATACCCTGGTAGTGTGATTTTTAAAAAGGAGGAGAGAGCAAGGGAGAGGAAGAGGGAAACAATAGCAGATTCCCAAGCCCAGTCTCCGGAGTTCGATTTAGTAGATTTTGGACTGATAAATCTGCATTTTAAAAAACTTTTCAGCATTAAAAAAATTCAAACATATGGGAAAATATTGTAAAAGAAACAATTTCTATATATCACATTACTTAGATTGAATAGTTATTAATATTTTGTCATATTTGCTTTACCTGTTTTTTGAAATATTTTGTAGCAGATCCTGAATATCATGATATTTCACACTAAACACTTGCGTATGCATCCTTAAACAAAAACGGGCATTTTGTGTTCTAACCAGACAGCATTATCACACCTAACCAAATGAATAATAACTCCTTAGCCTTCAAACGTTCCACTTACCTCTAAAATGGCCTATTGGAATCCAGGTCCAAACACATTCCATACATTGCATTTAGTTATTATACAAGTTAGTTTTTTTTTTTAAGGTCAGTTTCATTTTTTAATAAAGAATTTCCCTTTCACATGAAACCACCATTAACCAGCTGGCCCTCTAGGCTTTGAGAAGGCAACTCAGGTTTAGAATGGGTCATAGGTATCACTCCTCTTTCAGTGTGCTTCTGTATTGTAAGGGTTTTCCAGCCTGGGCTCTTATTGGAGATATGAGAAAGAGAGAACGTGGGTGAGATGGAAAGAGGTGCCAGGGTGTGGGAACTTTAGATAGATGAGAAACTATACTCCTAAAGCAACTACAAATTTTCTGTGCATCTTTCCCCATAGCACATTACAAAATATCCCTGTGATTAAAAGTTTTCCTTTTCAATTAACTCAGGAAATACAGCATCCCCATCTTGGAGGCTCCTAATGCACAGGCTTTGATAGCACTAAGGACTTCGGTGTTGCACAAATTTCACTCAGTGTTTCCTAAACTTACAAAGTTGGGTTGTTTGTTCCCCTACCACAGATCACCTATTAACGACTGTCGGAACATAGTTTGGGAAGTGCATGGGCATATGCTATTGTTCTGATTTCAGTAGGTATGCCAATAAGAATTTGCTGTGGCAAATACCTTGTAATTACTTTCGCTATTTTTTCACTCTTAGAGCTGTGGTATACAACTGGTATTCTTATTCCCATTCAAAGGTGAGTGCTATTAAGTACATGATATGAGCTGAGTAACGAGCTTCTGCCAGAGACAGGATTTAATTTAAAGCCTTAAAATTTGAAGACTTAATTGGTAAAAATCCAAATAATCCCCAATTATCAGATTTTGTGTTGGTTATTGTTAGAGAAAAAAATAATTTCCCAGTATATTACTCATATTCTCATCTCCTATCCCCCATCTCTCTTAAACCACCACCTCTAACTTAATGCTTTAAGAAACAGAAAGAAGAACTAAAGGGACATAGTGTCATTTCCCTTGAAACCAGATATCCTAAATATGAGTTATCCTTTTTTCTTTCACAATGGCCACATAAACATTGGTGGGGGGAAATGGAGTAAGAGACACACAGATCAAATAGTCCTAAAGACAGAGACTACCGAGGCCTCTGCTGTGGGGCCTGTAAGGCGTGTCTTTGAGACGGTCCCTCCAAGTGTTCTGTAGCTCTTTATAGATGTTGTGCTCTGTCTACGCATCGCTATTGCCGCCACCCTGCAGGGATGCTAGGTGGTGGTGGGTGGAATGACATCAGTGAAGATTCCACTTACCCAAAGGAAGCAGAATGATTACTCAAAAAATGTACCAGATTAATTCTGGAACTTCTCAGTTGCTCACCCTGGGTGGTAAAAAAAGTCTTTGTTCATTTTTTCTGCACTCTCAGGGCAAGTGCTCAGAATGAACAATTTTTTCTCAGCTGAGAAAAAATCAAAATGCCTTGTCAACAAGCGGGAATACAACTCCTTATTCCTTCTAATGCTGCCAATCTGGTCCCTAGTCCCCAGGGTTTTGAACTCTGCGTATGCGTACGGTACCAACGTGTGGGAATGACAGAAGGCTTGCACCATGGGTAAATGCTGGCAGTGTGATTTAGGCATAATTATTGACCATTACACGATCTCATTGTTATATTTGCGCACTAGTTAACAATGACATTAACTCTCCTCTCCCTCCCCATTCATGAGAATTTTCCTCCTTCGTTCATTTCTTCTAAGTTGGCATAGTGAGATAAAATTGGCTTAGGTCCTGGCTGGGTAGCTCAGTTGGTTAGAGCATCTCCCGATTTGCTGAGGTTGCAGGTTTGACCCCAGTCAGGGCACATACAAGAATCAACCAGTGAACGCACAAGTAAGTCTCTCTTTCTTTCTCTCTTTCTCTCTCTCTCTCTCTCTCTCTCTCCCTCTCTCTACCCACAATTCTCTCTCCCTAAAACAAATTTTTTAAAAAATTGTATTGGAGCTGGATGACATGGGCTTGAATCTCAGCTTCACTTACTATCTCTGTGACCTTATGTAGTTCCACTAATCTCTGTGAACCCTCTCAACTATGAAATGGTGACTTTAAAACTTTTCCGAGGATTATGAGAGTTTTATGATATGAAATATATGAAAATGCTTATCTCATATCAAGGATATGGGAAGTCAATAAACGCTGAGATTTTTGCTTCCTTCTCTTCCCCTCTGCCTGACTTACCTATCACCCAATCTCATTGTTTCGGGAAGAAAATAAAAAATAGACAACTTCCCTGACTTTGTTTTCTTTGAAATAACCTCATGGGCCATGAGAGACTTTTCTTAAAGGATCCACACTAATTTGCTGCACAGGGGGCACATCTGGCCAGTTGGCTGGAGGGAGAAGACTAACCCTCTACCTCTGCCTATATTAAGTACTAGATAATTATTAATTTTTCTTACTAATATTAATTGACCAAAACAAGAAACAGCAGCTAAACATTCTTTTTGTGTTCATATAGCTATCGAAGGACCTATTTCAAGTTGATAAGTGGACTCTGGTCACTATAGAATGCTTATGATCCCACTTGAATGGGTATAATTAAAAAGACAATAGTAAGTGTTGGCAAAGAAGTGGAGAAACTGGAACCCTCTAACATTGCTAGTGGGAATGCAAAGTATTTTTCATTTTGAAAAATAATTGGGTAGTTGTTTAGGAAGTTAAACCTACCATCCACCCAGCAATTTTGCTCTTAGGCATCTACCCATGTGGAAATGAAAACATAACCACACAAAGATGCTTGTGAATTTTGATAGCAGCATTACTTAGAATAGCAAAGACTGGAAACAGTTCAAATGTCTATCAGGTGGTACATGGACAGTGAAATGCTATTTAGTCATAATAAGGAACAAACTACCGGTACAAGCTACAACCTGGGTGAAACTCAAGCACAATATGCTATGTGAAAGAAGGCAGATGCAAAAGACATTGTATGGTTTCATTCAGATGTACAGCAAAGGCAAATCTATAGAGACAGTATATTGGTTGTCACTTGAGACTGGGGTTAGGGATGGGATTAACTAAAAATAAGCATAAGCGAACTTTTCGTGGATTTTGGAAATGTTCTCAAACTGGATTGTACTAATGATTATACAACTCTATAAATTTATTTAAAAATCATTAAATTGTACACTTAAATGGATAGGTTTTATGGTATGTCAATTATACCTCAAGAAAGTTCTTTTAAACACATGCTTATTATTATATAGTTCATGAGATGATCTTCATATCAAAAGTAGCATTCAGAAGCCATGGAGGATATCATAATCAGGTTGTAGTCCTGGAATTAAGCCCGCATCTCTCTTTCAGTCCTGATACTCATTATTCTGTGACTGATGGTACACAACCCTAGTGCTCCAACTTTCCAGTTGGGTAAGACATGGACCAGTGAGTGAAGGGGAAGAGCAGGCTTGGGTGATGGGAGCCCCAGAAGAGAGGGCTCAGAGAGAAGGTGAGTGGACCAAAGCTACTTCTGCTCATCTACAACAGTACAGATGGCAGGACACCGGCACGGGCTGATCTTTTGAAAACCGGACCCAGTGTGCCGTCCTGCCATCCCTATTTTGGCCTATAGTCTTTCTTTGCCCCACCCTCTCCCATTCCTGCTTTTTCTTGATTTCCAGTCTCCTCAGGGCTGCACTTCTCCATCGATTAGTTTCTCAGTCATCTGTGCACCAGGGAGCCCTAATCTGGCGTGGCCTTCTTCTGTAATGCCTTATCCCTTGTATATAACAGTTCAAGCCAAGGAAAACCCTGAACAGTACTTTAGTCCTTATTTTTCAGTTACGTATCAGTTTCAGAACGATCAGTTCCTAGATCTCATTGACAATCATATACCAAAGAAGCCTAAGATTATTAATTTGCAATTTACCTTATTGAAGAAAATGAATGTGGGTGAGAATCTCAAAGAATAGTGAAATATGACTAGTTCGGGGCTTAATAACTCAATGATTCTCCCTTTCACATTATCTAGTCCCAGTATTTCAGACTAAAATTTTCAAGAGAGAGGGCGCACTGTTATCATGCAGATAAATGTGATACACACCAAATACTGATGGTTACAATTCTATAGGCAGTTACAGAAATTGTGTGAATCAACTAAATACCATATAAATACCAATAAATACCTTATTTAATGTAAAGCCTATTTAAAATGTACTTAAAACTGAAAATGCCCTCCCAAACCTATCTGCCAGTTGAATAATTTGGATTTTGAGTTATATGGTTTTTTTTTTTTAAAATAAGAAGCTTATAGTACTTTACAAATAATAGCTAAAATTTTTTAGTTCTTGTGATGTTCTGGGCAGCTTATCTAATCTTCACGATGAACCCACGAGGTAGGAACAATAATTACCCCCATTTTACAAACAAGAAAAGTAATACAAAAAAAGGTTCTCTGCTCAAAGTGACGGTTGATAAGCAGCACAACCAGATTCAAGCCCAGATCTTTCTGACTCCAAACCCAGTGTCCCCAGTCATTCCATTATGCATTGAAATAGACCTCATGATACTATCTTGTAAACATCGTCACTCTCATTTTTATAAATCGGGAAGTCACAAGGTTTCAAGTGCACATGACCTATTCAAGAATAGGTAACACACTCGTTCTTTGTAGATTTCTATCCTTGAGCCATATGGGCCTCTTCTTCAGTGCTTTATAAAATAAATTGTTCACTACGTTATTATAACACTTGAACAGAACTCTCCTCTTTTATAGGGTACTCACCTGAATTATAGCTGTAGGTCCTCCAGATATACAGAACATTTCAGACTCTTCATTTGTAGGAAATCACTGGAGTAGCTGAAAATAAAAAGGATCATTTGTGTTTAGGTTAGAGCTAATTGACTAGCAATTTGGTTTGGTTTACATTTAATGCAAAGGTTTTGGCCTTCATTCCACTGAGGTAAAGACAGAGGAGGTTTTGAATCAAGAACATTATCACATGGTGGGTATAATGCATATGTTTTAAGTAACTAGAACTAGTCATTGACTAAAGGTAAATCATTATGTATCAAATTCCTTTAAAAATCTCCTTTGGGTATGTCTCAGAATTATATATGTTCTTCATCTGACCTCAGGCCAGCATTTTAGAGAACGCCGACAAATCCTGCAGAATGGAATGAATGATTTGCAGAGGAATATGCTCTAAAACTTTTCATTTTGACGATGTGGCTGCTGCTGTATTTACTGTGCAGAAAACCCCAGTCCTGACCCTGGTGATGATAAGCAAAGACAAAGTCAAACAAACAAGCCTGTAACATACTGCAACCCTTTCCATTTTCTCACCAGAGTTCTATGATCAAATATAGTTTTATTTTCCTTCACTAAGAGAAATCTCAAAACCCTTTAATCTGTTTGACAATCTAATACAAAATAGAATAATCATTTCTCAGGCCTTGGTACATAACCAGTAACAACTTTCATTTATCGAGAGCCTGCTATAGAGAAGGCACTGTACTCAGTATTTCACACTTTTTGTTTCTAATCCTGACAACTCGGCAAATTAGGTCTTTTTATCCCTATATATAGGAGACAAAAAAACAAAAACAGAATCTAGAGAGGCTAGAAAATTCTGTCTGACTCGAAATTCATGTGCTTTTCATCATGCTATCTTGCTCTTCATCAAACCTTGGAGTACCACCAAGAATTAGATGATGTTTTGGCAGCTTGAACGAACATTCATCAGTTGCCTATTTAATACCTAACATGAACCTAGGAGGTGACAACGCCTCCAAAACAAGACACAGACTGTGTTCTTCAGGAGCTCGTAATTCAGTAACGAGGAAAGGAGGACCAAATTAAGTTCTAAGGACAATGATTCCCTTAAGAACCGGAAGAGCTAGGGGAACTTAGAGAAGGATGTGATTACGGGCTGTTGTTGAGAATGGAGGACGCCTCCTCAAATGAAGGGAGGCCTGGGTGGCACTGATGGAAGGTACAGCTTGGGTAAGCAGAGATGAGAGGGAAGCATTCTACATGGACATGGAACTAGGAATGGACAAGTTGCATTGAAGAATGGTGGATGTAATGGGGCTTGTGCTAAGGAGCAAAAAGATTTGAATGGTACCTCATGACCTTAAAGAAATTATGTTCTAGTGAGGGTCCAGAGAATAGCTATCCGGGTACTACATCCTATCATGGGTAGAAATATATCTATTTTTGCTATCATTAAGGAAAAAAAGTAAGGAGAATCCCTGAAGGGCTATGAGACAAATGTAGGCATAGAAATCAGAATTTCTGGGTTTTCTTTTTGGTTTCAGTCATTTATTCTCTAAAAATGCAACAGTAGAAATTGTCAAAGGTCTTCTGAATTAGTTTCTGCTGTAAGGGAAACTAATACATATGTAATCACCCTCACATGCAACACACACAAAGCCATCCCATGCTAAATAGGCAGAATGGTGGAAGTAAGATAACAAGAGTTCAAAATGCTGACTTTTTGCTAATGAAAGCGCCCTCTAACTGCCCAGTTTCACTCCCTTCTAGCTCATACTATGCTGATGACAAGATGGACAGTAAATGTTATTTAAAGTTATGGCAATGTTGACATCTTTTAATCTAACAGGAGAGAGAGTGTTAACAGTCTTTACAGTTTTCAAGCATAGTTCCTGCTACCTGGAAAACTTGAAAATTTTCCAATGTGTTTAACTACACAGTTTTTAATTTGTGCATGACTGGGGTGAGCAATTATTTTAGTGAGTTTTAAGCAGGCAAGTTAGCCTTCCAGAGAAATTTTCCCATGCGCCTTCAGCTCTAATTTAGACTTAAAAAGTCATTTTCCTAACTTACTGAGCATAAAAGATTTAGCTATCTCAGCACTACAGTTTAGAAGGGTGAGTGAAAAACATCCCTCCTGGCTCCTGGGGCTGGGCTGAAGCAGTAACAGATGATACTTGCATCCACTGGCTAAGCAGAGCCTAGCAGAGGACCCCAGATTTAGGGGATTTACATCCCACATGGAATAACATGCCCATACACATTCTCCTTACAAATTTGTCTTGCTTTCAGGAAGGCAGCAGTAGTAACAGCCAGGAAGGAAAGAGGCTGAAAGGGAGGGTTTAGTCATTGGAGAGCCCAGTTTACCCTCTTGCCTATCACTCAAGGGTCGCAGAGCCTGAAGTTTCTCTTATTTGAACCTGTGATTAGTATTGCCCATACGTTGTTCCCAGCGAGGGCTGCAGTTTCTATCTTGGCAAATGCCAAAATAATGTTCACAGGAAATTATTTGAATTGTTTCCTGAACAGCTAACTTACATTTCTTGCCTCAGGAGTGCCTTCTTGCTTTCATCCAGGTACCAGGAAAATTGTAATTTAAAAATGACACTGTATCTAGAAACTATGCTTAAAAACTATAATTCTACAATGCCGTCTTGCTTTCATTCATTTGTTCACTTACTCAGCATTCATTGAATGTCTACCACAACCGTAATAAACACAGTCCTTACATTAAGATTGCCTACAGTCCAGGGGTGGAGACAGATAAGTCAATGCAACTTGACAGTACAGCGCAGAATACGATGATGTGGTCAGGAGCTAGGTGCCATAGTGACGGGTGAGGACAGCAATGGTCAGGGAGTTTTCCAGGAAACCAAGAGCTGGGAAAACTTTGAAGGATGACAAGGAGTAGTCACGGTGGAGCTGTAGAGAGGCATTCAAATGAGAGAGCCAGCATGCCCAGAAGCAGGAGGAAATGTGTGTGAGTTTTGCAAAAATATGAACAGTGACAGGGCTGAAACAGGGCTGAGTGATTTGCAGAATTACAGCTTTCTGAGTAAACAGCCAAGGCTCTAGTTTTCACAGTCTAATGAATTGGAGCGTTTGGGCCTGTGGAATTCAGGAGCCCATTTGAAAGGGCGTTTTCTTGACTGACAGTCAGGAACCACGATAGCAGACTGGTTCAAAATGTATTATTACTCCTTGAGGCAGAGATTCTGCAACGTATCCAGCTGGTGATAAGACAAGAGCCGCTCATTTCATTTCTTGGAGCATGATCAGGAATTCCACCAAAACCATTTTAGTGTTGTTTTGTTTTAACAAGCACCTATTCCTTCCTCACATTCCGTACACCTAAGATGTTGCTTTCACAGGTGCACAGAGCTCAGCTGATTTTAAATTTGATCTCCTGGGGAAATTTATTTGTTTGTTCTTGAGGAGCAGGTATTAATTTATATTTTCATTGTGCATCCAAGAAAACCAAGCACCAAGTGACAAAGCCACAAAGAAATGAGTCTGTGCAGAGAAAGAATTAGATTGAAGGACTCCCAAAGCTTGGTGCGGATGAATCTTTAAGGTTCTGTAATTAGGAGCAAATGCCCTGGAACCTGAGCAGAGTGTGTGTGGTTTGGGGGACGGGCAGCAGCAGCAGAAGCTGGGTCAGGGACTGACTGAAAGTGAAGCTCCAAGGGCAGGAAGTAACCTGACTTGCGGAAACTGTGAAGGGACTGAAGCTTACAAACATACAATGGACCGTTTTCTCCTATTTTTCTTCCTGGAACCAAGGGTGAGGAGTCAGGACTACTGCGGCCCCTTTTCTTTCACCTGTGACGCTCAGCTCCAGCTGGGAGGTTGACTTTCTTCTCTAGAGCTGCCCCGTGACCATTTTATCCTAATTTCATTGATATACATGTGGTAACAATGGCCTGACCTGCCCCTTGTTGGAATAACGTTGATCCTTGCTTCTCTCCCCAGGCTGCGCACCCCAGCAGGTGCTCTCAGCACTGAGGCGTGGCATCTGAGGCTTAAAATAATTTGGATGAGGGTTAGGGAGTGAGGAGAGGGATGCTCTTTAAGAAAGATAATAAAAAATGTGTATGCAAAATTAAATACAAAAATGAATAATTACTTAGGAGAGAAATCAAGGTACCTAACCTTGGAGATTTGGGACTTTACCTAAAATATCTTAAGGGGAGTTACCAGTGATTCTTACAAAAACAAAACAAAACGAAGAAAACCCAATGCTTCCTGATTGCAATCTGGCTTTCGCTCCACACCTACAAGGCTCAAGTGCCGGCCACTCCCAGCACCTGCAGGGACCCGCGCAGGAGGTATGTGAAGCTCGTGCTTCGTTGGCGTCGTGGCTCACCCAGATGTGCTACCACTGACGAAGCTGCAGGAGAACGACTTCCTGGTTTGCCAGAAAGTTCCAGGTTATGCCTATTATTCTTGTTTAAATTTTAATAACCCCTTTTTCATTCTAAAAACAACAGTCCTGGTTTGCATGATAAAGGATATGGTCACCCTATTTCTGTTGTTCACCTCTGTGACCACACAAGCCGGGTCCAGGTGGGAGGTTTTCCAGTCTAACTTTAGAGCCTCCGTCGCCTTTCTGACCTGGCTGAGTGGGGCGGAGCCTGTTTCCCAACCCTAAAGTGGGGGCTAATCACATTGACCTACTGAGGCTGAGCTGCAAGGAGGGCTCTTGTTGTGTGTTTCTCTGTCTTTCGAAGAGTCATTGTTTTGGTGTGTTTCATTTCGAGGTCCAAGAATCTGTCAGTAATCCAGTAGATTTAGTCCTTTCTGTAAAGCCTTCATGAAGACCCACCCAGCTTAAACCACCTACAGGGCGGAGTGGCAGGGCATTCAGGCCTGTTAACGTGATACCCGAGTGCCTGTCCTTTGGGTGCAACATCACATCTAAATGTGCTGTGAAACCAAGTGTTATTGGGTGAGAGCCTGGCCTTGGTGGGTCACACTGTGTCAGCTCATCACTCTCAGAGAAAAACAAGCAGGAAAGCGACGCAGAGAAGCTCCACCCCCACGTGAAGCTGGTTCGCAGGCGGGACCGGGGAGCATAAGACAGCTCCGCTGTGGGCAGGCTACGGGATCCGACACACCACTTCAGAGCCTTTGAGTCATACATCAAGCACAAATAACCAGGCTTATTTTCCCTGCAAAAGTCACATGCAATGTTGAGGCAACATCAAAAAGTTAAGGTTTAAAAGGCAGTTTCCTCTGAGTGCTGATTTGGGCACATAAACAGTGGCGTGGTTAAATGCCACTCTGTGTTTAAAGTAATTATACTTCAGCCCTGGAATGTGGTGATGTGAAAGCCCCATTGCAGCAAACAAAGTTGATTCTATCAGCAAACTCGGGCACGTCAGCTTCTCCCTGAATTTACTACTTCCTGCTTGGAAGCTGTCCCTAGGGAGGTCAGAACTTGAGGACAATTTTGAGCACACTGCCCTGCTCTTTAAGGCTGGTGCCAGCCTGCGACCGACAATAAGTCTGCAAGATGGTTTGGGGACCTTGGCCTGTAGCCGCTGTGGTCACTCATGTTCCGTGGGGGCCCTTGGAAAATAACTGAGGCCCGTGGGGGTGGCAGTGGCCTGGGTCTAGGCATTACCCTGTCTTGCCCGGTCCTGCTGGGGCTGAACAGCCACTGCCCAGCAAGGCCGAGAAATCCAGCCAGAGAAAGGCTAGTGGGGTGGGCAAGGCTTCCTGGGAAGGGTGACATCCCCAGGAAGGAAGAGGTGATGACTCCAGCTGCTGGCTCCAGAAGCCTTGCTTTAATGGGTTCAGGCAAACATCGGACTGGTGGCGTCTAACTTTGTCCTAAACGGAAGGACGCAGGGGCTCTTCTATCCATTTCTTCTTCAGAATCATGCTTTTCTCAGGGAAAAAGACCTGGTAATCACCTCTCTGCCCCACGTCCTGGCGCCCTATCCACAACAGTGTGTCTGGGGAGAATCATTTCACTTTATCCTTAGAGAACCTCCCTGGTAAGTTACTGCTGGCAACTCTGTTCATGCTAATTAGCTGCCCTTGTTAGGTTTATTTCATGTAGTTGTAAATTTTAGAGGAACCATTCTCAGGCCAACTTAAAAGTGGAATTCACAGAGCAAGCTGAGTGGAGATCAGGTTTGGATGACCTCCACAGAGCAGGTCAAGCCAATTCCCATGGGGCCTGAACACAGCATTCCCAGGGAGGCAAGTCCAAGTTGAGTGACTGACAGACCTGGAAGTCTCAGGGAGACCATTTATTTCAGTCACTTCATTTTACAAACAAGGGACGTGGGGCCCATCAAGGTCAATTAACCTGACTTCTCACACAGCTAGTCACTGGTCACCCCTGAAAGTGAAATGGATTTGGCGACACTCTTGACTACAGGGGAAATCCCTCTGGGGACGACTTGAATAGAGTTGTCATAAAAAAGGGCCTTGTCTATTTTTCTCAAGTTCATCTTTCTTTTCACCTCCTAACTTTTTTTTCATGGAGTAATGTTATATCCCTAAAGAAAACACATGGAAATCCAGCTGTCGAGATTATTTCAGATATTCCAAAAAAGTATACAAAGTAGCTGACGTAATTGTGGTAGGTACAGCGGACCAGCTGTTGCAAAGTACGAAGTTCCCCAAACATCTGGACTGATCTGTGTCCTAGGTTCTAGTCATAAATTGTCCATTAGCTATAAACCTTTATGCTCTGAGTCTGGAATATTCTCTGATCTCCCATCTGTCTCTGGCACTTTAACAGTAGTTAGGGAAAGTTCTGTGAGGTGGTGATGGGAGGGAGGATTGTTTAATGGGGTATTTGGGAAGAAATCTTTCTTGTCATATTTATGACAACTCTCCCAAGTGGTATTTTTTCTTTATGTACTGGCCTCAAAGTCATGAGAAGTGAAAGTCAAGATTATCTTTTCTGTCTCCTTTCCTTTCTCTCTCCTTCCCCTTCTTTCCTTCCTTCCTCTCCCCCTTTCCCTCCCCCTCTTCTTTGCCCTTCTTGTCTTCCTTGTTCTTTCCTTCTTCTTTTCCTTCTCCTACATGCCTCAAAGCCCAGCTCTGCTATTTAATAAACAGTTGCCCACAGTAAATGCTTGTGTAAGGGCTACTGTGGCAGTTGGTCACTTGTTGAGCCCTGGCCTCCTGTGCATTTACTACAAGTAAATGCTCCTTCCTATTGCTCAACTTGCATATAGATACTATGCGTGTTCTAACATAAAAACAACGAAACTCTTTGTTTCACAGAATCAAGACCAGGAAGTTTTAGTACAGAGCTTCTGTCATGAGAAATTTATGTCTTGTGCTCAGAGCTATAATCTTAAATTAAATGATACTAAAATAACAGTCAAGGGGGTACTAAACCACTGGATGATTGAGTATGTATTTTTTTTTTTTTGCCTTACAACCAATTATTTAAAATTCTATACACATATGGAGTCCAAGGATCATCTGGGCTTCCTTGAAATATAAATGTATATACCTGTATCTGATGAAAGTTTTGTCGGTTCTGCAAAATATATACATTTATAATTGTATTATGATAATTATTTACTGATTGCAATGGACTAACATCATTTGCATTTCAATTAAGTGATTTGGAAAACAAATGAGAAGTCATCATCTTCCCCACCGAACCTGTTCCTCCTGCGGACTACATTGTTACCAGTGGGCACACCATCTCCCTTGCATCTCAGACTAGAAATTTGGAAATCATTCTAGACAACTCTCAGCCCTCACCCTTCACATTCAACCCATTACCAAGTCCTGTCAATTTCACTTCCACAATAAATTTTGGCTCTGCCTATTTCGCTTCCTATCCCCACTTACCCCAGTCTTCCCAAGCCACCTTCATGTCTTTGCTGGACCACTCGTTAATAACCTCTCCCCTGGTCTCTCTTCCGCATTTGCCTCTCTTCAACCTGTTCTGCTTACAGCAACCAGAGAGACCTTTCAAAGAAGCCAATACGAGCAAGTTGTGCTATTGTCCCAAGTTCCTTAACATCGGTCAAGACCCCCTGCCTCTTTTTCCTTAGCTCCCTAAACTCTGTCTTCTTTTTGGTATGTAAAATGATCTGGAAGATTTCCTCGTTTTCCCCTCAACCTGCCCCCTCCTCCAGACAATGATTACCTTTTCATCCTTAGGCAGGTCTTAACAAAACGTCAATTCCCAGAAAAGTTTTGTACCCAGACTAATGTAGTTCCCATTTTATTCTCAAATATAACAACTGGTTCTTCTCTTTCCAAATCGTTGCCACAATTGTGATTTTTAATACTTATAGTATAACAATCTATTAATGTGCTACATAAATGCCTAACTTCCGCAGAATAGAAGTTCTATGAGGACAGTATATCCTGGCTGAGTGCAGGCATATGATATACACTCAAAAAATACTTGTGAATGAATGGATCATCTGTAATAATGTATTTGTGCTTTGTGGGTTTTATTTCGCTTAAAGGGCATGAGTGTTCCAATCCCCTTTAATTATGTACCTACTGACCAGATGATTCTACCCTCCTTTCAGAGTGAGTAAACCAGGTTTAAAGAAGAAAAGTAAGTTAGAAAAGGTAGTTTAAGTTCTTCAAGTTCAGAGCTGCCTAATCTCTATAAAAATAATAATAACAATTAACATTTATTGCTCTTATAATATGCTGGGAGTGTTCCAACTGTATTAACTCATTTAGTCCCTATCACAACACTATGAGGTAGGTAATATTATTACCTCCCTTTTTTTAAGGACATGGAGGTTAGGTGACTTACCCAAGGTCTCAAACATATACGCACATTATATTAAGTGTTTCTTACATAATAGGTGTGTGTTCATGTCGGTGTTCTCACTGAAATACTGTTCTACCATATTGAGCTTTACCCAATCAGGATTCCCATATTGAGGAATATTGCAGGTGCGAGAAAGGCTTGTGGTTCCTCTTGGTCACCATTCTCTTTATCCTCTCTATAACCCCTGCCACTGCTCTCCCCGCCTTCCATCTTTCCTTCCCGTCTCTTGTTCCTAGCTTCCCCCCTAGCAGTTTGGCAGTAAAATCTCTGATGAAGCCATTTCTCTGCCGGGCCATCATAGATGAGGTCACTGTTCCTACATCCGAAAGGTAGGTAAAAATGTGTGTGGAGAGCAGGGGATTCTGCCAGAACAGTGACTCACTCTGTACATGTACTCTGTACATGGTTCGCTAATAGGTCACTACCTTAGCAAGAGCAAAGCCTCCCATTCCCATGGAAAATAAGGGGCCAGCTCACAGCACTCTGTGATTTGGGAGAAGCTTCCTATGACAAAAGGGAAAGCCATATCCATCATAAACCATGTCCTGGCTTTTTATTTCACGGACACAAAAGGTGATTTTCAAAAAGGGATAGACATGAAGTGGGTTCTTGCCATGCAATGCCATACATATTTATAGTAAGCATGTACAGTCAACTCTAGGCTACTCAACAATTAGTTAAGTAAGTGATGGAGTGTGTAGTTCCTTTGCTTTTCCCAGTAGTTGGCTTACTTGTTTGTTTTTTGGGCCATATGAGGGATTATGGTAGAACCGGACTGGGCTGCTGCCTGCCTCACTTCCTTCCAAACCCAGCCTAGACTGCATGGAAATGACCCCATGCCTCAGCTCTTCCGAGCCCGTGTAACCCCACCTTGGGACTGGTCCCACAACCAGCCTTCTTCACTGCTGCTGGGGATGTGGGGGGGTGGCGGGCAGGGAATTAGCCCTTTCAGGCATGGGCTGCCATAAGTTTATGATCTTAAGGCTCACCTGGTCTTTAAGATTGGCTCACATTATTTGGTCATCCTTAGCTGCCTTCTCCAGTCCCCTCAGCAGCTGTTACAAACCTCTTCACTATTTTTTTCAGCCCCCTTTCTCTAGTTTAAGTTAGCAGTTCTCAACCCTGGAAACCCATTAAAATCACCCCAGGACCTTTAAATAATTCCAGTGCCTAGGCTGCATCCCAGACCAATTATATTAGATTCTCTGGCAGTGGGTCCAAGCATCAGTACTTTTGTAAATCTCCCCAGATGGTTCCAGTATATAGCCAACGGTTAGAACCATCGCTTTTAAAGCATATAACTTGACTCCTACTTCATCACAATATGGGAGGCAGTAAAGCACAAATATCTCAAATTCCTACCTGCTCACAAGCTTTTCTCCATACATCCTCATCCTGTTGTCCTTCCCTCCAGTCTCAGGAGTTGAGGCATCCCTCTCTTTCAGGATGACATATCACACTCTGTCCTTCATACCCATGTTTTCCAAGATCTTCTAAGACCTGCTTTTATCTCTAATCTCTGTTGGATCTTTCCCTTCAAATTATAAGCAAGATTAAGACTCCACCATCTCTGAAAGGGTGTCCCTGGACCTTGTCATCTCTATCTCCAGACTCGTACCCATATACTCTCTGCTTAGTTTTTTGTAATCTGGTAACATTCTCCCTGAACAACAAGCTTTCTTATCTTCATGAACTCTTACTGATTTTTCATAATTTGGCTCAGTTGCTACACCCTCCATGGTATGTTCCCAGATTCACCAGCTGGACCAATATAGCCTTTAGCACATTTGACTGACACTCTCTATTTGTTTTTCTCTTCTCTTCTCTCAAATTTAAACTCCTTGAGGGCAGTTTAAACTCCTTGAGGAACCATGTCATTTTCACCTTTTTAATATCAATGCCTATCTTTCTGTAGGCTTTCACCTGTGCTTGTTGAACTGAATCCGAAACAGTGTTCAGCCTGGCTTCTTGGGCAGAATGATGGGGTCTAACTTGCCGTAGGTGCATTTCATTTAACCAGAGCCCCATGCTTTTATTCCCATGAATAATTGCCATAGAAATTATTTGGGGCAATTATTGGTACATTCTTTTAGATTTTATTTTATGCCACAGAATGTCATGTTAATTTATTTAGGATAAATTTTTAAAACAAATCCAATACAGGAATCTTCTCATCAGCATTTTCATAATCTCCAAGGTCATTGCCCCAACAATAATGATCGTTACTAATCAGAACAATCAGTAATATAGCTTGTACTTTATATACAGTTTTAGAAATTAAAATTAATACCCCAGTGCAGTATTTTATTTTTTTAATCTAGCACCATTTCTTTGCAGAGGCACAAATGACTTAACTCTGCAAAGCAGCTAGAATAGGCTGGGCCACTACACTGGGCTATTAGCTTGCTAAAGTTTTTCTGTTTCCTTCTGTTTTCTCTTAAACTCTCCTTCAAAAGTACAGGTTACTGCTTAGTCATATTCCCAATGCTAAGCTCCCTTAACAGAGTAGCCAAATCCCTACCCTGCCTGATTAATTAGCTGATAAATCTAAGAAACTCCTCGGCAGTATGACCCTTCCTTCTGCCAAGTTGTGTATAATTCATAGACTGCATGTGTTCGTAAACACAAGAAAACACCTGTGAGCAATTAACCAAATACCCTTGATTTAGAGACCTTGGAATACGCTGATGGCCCTTAGACCATTGGCAAAGGTCTATAATTACGTGAGACCACAACCAAATCATCCCAACGGCCAATTACAGGAAGGGACACTCTTTCAAATACAACCTGATTCTGCCTCTAAAAATAATTCTGTCTGAGATTCAGAAAGAAGTCTCCTTTATAAGTGTACTGCTTTACAGCAACGACACATAGGAGTTTGCAAAGGGAGTAGTGCCTCAGGCCGTTATTTGAAACATGTATATAACGATGACAAGGGGAAAGGAAGCCACCAAAACCAATTTTAAAAATTCACTAAAAGAAAACAAAAAACAAAACCTGATGACAACAGCAACTGAACCTAAAAAAACAAAAACAAAAAGAAACTAAGCAAACAGAATCACAGAAATGGAGATCACATGGAGGGTTATCAGCGGGGAGGGAGAGAGGGGAGAATGGGAGAAAAGGTACAGGGAATAAGAAGCATAAATGGTAGGTACAAAATAGGCAGGGGGAGGTTAAGAAAAGTATAGGAAATGGAGAAGCCAAAGAACTTATATGTACACCCATGGACATGAACTAAGTGGGGAAATACTTGTGGCAGGGTGGTGCAGGGCAGAGGGGAATAAAGGGGAGAAAAAATGGGACAACTCTAATAGCATAATCAATAAAACGTGCTTTAAAAAAATTCATGAATAAACGTGCTGTCCAGGGACATTGATTAAGAGGCGTGGGGATGATGAAATGGGGTGCAGGGCGGAGGGGATACAGGGGGCAAAAATCGGACAACAGTAATGGCATACTCAATAAAATATACCAGAAAAAATGAAAGAAAATACATGCAAGTCAAGTCTTCCCCAAAATATTTTGATATGAATATATAAATAAAAAACCCTGTCACAATAAAAAATAAAAATAAAAGTAAATTTTAATAGAAAGAAAAAAGTTCACTAAATTAATAACCGTATTTAAAATTATCCAACTGGAAAATATTGCCTAGAACTGTCTGTTTCTGTCTGACCTAGAAACAATATCTACAGAGTTAATAAACCAAGTGTGTAACCAATAAGGATGTAAAAATCCAACTCTTAGAGTAGACAGTAGACTACTATACAATTATAAAACAAAATGATTTAATTCTTTCTTCTATTTGCAAAAATAAATTCCTATCACTTTGCAGTATATATTACTTCTTATCCTATGTGACTAGCATATTTAAAACTAATGCCTACAATATTGAAGAAAGCCATTTATTTTCAGAATCAATCTCAAAAACCCAAAGATCCTAAAAACAAGAGTTTTTAACCACGTGCATATGCTTCAGGAGCTACGAGCTGCCCCAGGAATTCTCAGAAAATTTTATGTGTATGCATATTGTTCAGGGCAGGGGAGTGAGAGACATATATGGCTACACAGTCTAATGCACTATATACTATTGTAAGTGTAAAATTCCCCCTGGGCTTTGAAGACTTAGAGTGATTAAAAGAATGAAAAATGCTGCATTTATAATTATTATACTGATTAATATTGAAGTGATAATATTTTGTATGTGTTAGACTAACTAAAATATATTATTAAAAGTAATCCCACTAGCCTCTTTTTATGTTTTTAAAATATGGCTACTAGAAATGCTAAAACTACAGTGTAGGTCTATTAGATGGAAATGTATCTATAGCTTTCATCAGTTTTTCCAAGGGCTCTTTCTCCCAGAGCAAAGAGGGACTTGCTCATCTCTCACACCTTCAGGTTCCATCTCCAGGGGCCTTGGACGGAAGCCAGCACCAGGGGCTCTGATACAGGTATGGCTGTCCTTGGCTCACATTTGGGGACATGCTGCCGTGGGAACCTCTGACATTGCTGGTGTTTTCAGAGACAAGCATTGACCCACCCACCCCTTCACCACCGGCGCACATTCTGCAATCTCCCTCCTTCCACCCTTAGAGCCACATATCCTCCAATCTGCACTGTCCTCCCGGATGCTCCACCTAAACCCTGAGTGTGTGAGCACTTCTGACACCAATCCTGCTCCTCCCGCATGTTCTATCTGGGTCACGAGCACCTTTGAATTCCTCCTCTCCTCACTCCCTGCCCATGCCAGCACATGCAAAAAGTCATTAAGGCCTGTCAGTCTTCCTAATACGCCCTTTTGTGTTTCTTTGGCACCACTGCCTGGGTTATTGTCATAACCTTTCACCTCACCTCCCTTCCTCCAGATTACTTCCTCGCTGCTGTTAGAGTTAATTTTAAAATCCAAATCTGATTATATTAGTCCCTGGTTCAAAGGCTATATCACAAAATTCTCATTATAGCCAACAAGGTCCTCCCTAAACTGTCTCTGTCCAGGTTTCATCTCCATTATACTCCTTCCAACCCCATGTGCCTCAGCCGCACGAGAAATACAGTCTTCTTTCCTGCCTCCAACTCTTTACATACATGGCTCCTTCTGCCTTTCTCTCTTCTCTCTCTCAAGACCCACATTATCACCATCTCTACTATGTCCGCTTTTGAACCTTCATAGCATTTTGTGTGTGTCTCTGTTAAGGTGCACAGCACACTGCGTTGAATTATTTGATTGTGATCTCCTCTGAGTTTTTCAGTTATTGTCCTGATTGCCTACTACAAAAGAATCTTATTTGATATCCAGGGGAATTCTAAGAAATCTTCCCAAAAGTACAGTTCTCTAACCTCTCAAATTAGAGTTTGAAGGCTCCTTAGAGATCTAGACCAGTGGTCCCCAGCCTTTTTGACAACAGGGACCGGTTTTGCAGAAGGCAATTTTTCCACGGACCGGGGTGGGAGGATGGTTGCGGGCTGGTCCAAGTACATTACATTCAAGCTCACCTCCTGCTGGGCAGCCCAGTTGCTAACAGGTCCCCGTACCATGGCTCCAGTAGTTGGGGATCCCTGTTCTAGACTACTCTCTAATTCCTTGCTGAGTAAATCAAGACCTTTAGAGGTTACACAAGTTATCACAGATTGAGTGCCTGCTATGTCATCTCATCTTTATGATGATCTATGAAGCAGGCATTTCTATTAGTATCCACTTTACAAAAGAAGAAAGAGGCCTCAGAGAATTTAAGCAGTGTGTCCAAGGTCACATAGTTAATTACCTGGCAAGTTTAGACAAGAATTCCCATCTCCTTGTACTTGGCATGGGCATGTTTCCCTGGTCTCACGTGGCTACTTACAATTTGGGGTGCTCCCTGAGTTATTTAACACTTACAAAGATGACATTATTTTTACCTTACAGGGTTTTTTCAGTTATAGTTGACATAGAATATTATATTAATTTCAGATGTACAACCCAGTGAATAGATATTATGTAACTTACTAAGTGATCACCCTGATAAACCTAGTACTCACACATACGCAGTCAATGATATTGTAATAGCTATGCATGGTGATTACAATGTTATTGACTATGTGCCCTAGGCTGTACTTTACATCCCATGACTATTCTGTAACAACCAAGTTGTGCTTCTTAATCCCTTCACCTTTTACACCCAACCCTCCAAATCCCTTCCCATTCGGCAACTGTCAAAATATTTTCTGTATCTAGTCTGTTTCTGTCCTCCGTGTTCGTTTATTTTGTTTTTTAGATTTAATATATAAGTGAAACTATCTGATATTTGTCTTTCTCTCCATCTGACTTACTTCTCTCAGTGCCCTCTAGGTCCATCCAAATATAACTTACGGCCAACTCACATTCCATTGTCTATCTGCACCACTTCTTTATCCATTCATCTTTTGAGGGACACTTAGTTTGCTTTCATATATTGGCTATTGTAAGTAATGCTGCAATTATCTTATGGATGTATGTCTTTTCAATTTAGTGTTTTGGGTTTCATCAAATAAATATCCAGAAGTGAAATTGCTGGAAATTTCTCTTGTTATATAACCTTTGTTTTAAAGTCTATTTTGTCTGGTATTTTTTGTTTGTTTCCGCTTTCATAAAATATCTTTTTCCATCCCTTTACTTTTAGTCTGCATGTATCTTTTGATCCAAAGTGAGTCTCTTGTAGACAACGTGTAATGGTCTTGTTCTGTTATCCATTCCGCTTCCATATGTCTTTTGATTGGAACATTTAATCCATTTGCATTTAAAGCAGTGATCGGTAGATATGTATACTGTTGCATATTGCCATTTTATTATTCATATTTTTATCTTTCTTTTTTATAAAGAAGACCCTTTAATATTTTTTGTGATACTGATTTTGTTAGGATGAACTCTTTAGTTTTTCTTGTCTGGGAAGTTCTTTATCTGTCCTTTGATTCTAAGTGATAGTTTTGCTGGGTAGAGTAATCCTGGTCGTAAGTCTTTACTTTTCAGCACTTTGGATATTTCATGCCAATCCTTTCTGGCCTGCAAAGTTTCTGTTGAGAAATCTGCTGATGGTCTTATGGGAACTCCCTTGAAGGTAACTAACTACTTTTTTGTTTGTGCTTTTAAGATTCTCTCTTTATCTTTAATCTTTGCCATTTTAATTATGATGTGTCTTGGGGTGGGCCTCTTTGGGTTCATCTTGTTTGGGACAAGATAAGATTCTGTACAGAAAAACAGAATGTTTTAGTGGATAGAACCATGCTAAGACAAAGAGACCAGTTTCAGGCTCCATTCTGTCTCTTTTAGAGCTTTTTTTATCTATTAAAGAGATTTACACTAGCTGTTCTGAGTATATGAAATATTACAAAGGTCACCTAAGTGCCCATTGATAGAGTAATGGATAAAGAACATGTGATGCATACAAAGGAATATTATTCAGCCATAAAAAGAAGGCAATACTCCCATTTGCAACAATACGAATGAAACTTGAAGACATTATGCTAAGTGAAATAAGTCAGACAGAAAAAGACAAATACTGAATGATGTCATCTATGTGTGGAATCTAAAAAAGCCAAACTAATAGAAACAGAGACTAGAATGGTGATTGCCAGTAGGTAGGGGAAGTGGAGAGATGTTGGTGAATAGATACAAACTTCTAGTTAGGAGATGAATAAATTCTGGAGATGGACAGAATGATGATTATAGTTACCAGTGCTGTCCTATATACTTGAAAGTCTCTAAGAGAAAAGATCCTAAATATTCTCACCACACACACACAAAAGCTACTTATGAGAGATGATGGAGATGTTAACTAACTTTATTATGGTAGTCAAAACGCAATATACACATGTATAAAATCATCATATTGTACAACTTAATCTTACACAATGTTATATGTCAATTATATCTCAGGAAAGCTGGAGAAAATATAAAGGCAGATATGAATATAAAATTAGATATATAAAATGGTTTAATATATCTATACTAAACTATATAATATGTATCTATATTAGACTAAATATAATGAAAATAATATAATAACTATATTATTTCAACTTGCAGATGTTCAGGGATTTCTTCTGAAACCATTTTGTTCATTATCAAAATAATTGGTTTTCATTATGGACTACTCAAAAATTACAAAAAATAAATAGAGAAAATATCAGCATCAAGATCACTATTAACATTTGACAATTCTTCCTAGTTTTTTTCTATACTTTAAAAAAATATCCTCAGTCCATGAAATGTTCATTGATTTTAGAGAAAGAGGTAGGGAGAAAGAAAGAGAGAAACATCAATGTGAGAGGGAAACTTCGATCAGTTGCCTCTCGCACGTGCCCTAACTGGGGATCGAACTCACAACCTAGGTATGTGTCCTGACCGGTGATTGAATCTGCATCATTTTGGCATATGGGATGATGCCTCAACCAACTGAGCTACCTGGCCAGTGCTCTATAAAGTTTTTATTTGGTTGACATGCTTGTGACCATATAAAATTTTATCTGTCACTGTTTTTTTCATTTTCCGTTGTGACATAAAATTTCCTTCTTTATTACTATATAAACTTCCTAAGCATAATAACTTTTCATGGCTGCATAATGGCCCATCTGCCACTCATACCATAATGCTCAGAGTTGCCGGAGTCCTATTTACGAGCATAAAATCCGGTAACGTGGCAGAAGGAGCATTATCAGCTTGAAAGGACGTCCGAGATCTCTAGTCCATTGTTTCTCAAAGTGTGATCCTTAGATCAGCAGCACCTGTGTCACCTAGGCGATTGTTAGCAATGCAGACTCTTGGGCCCTACCCCAGGCCTATTGAATTCTAATCTGCCTTTTAACTAGATCCCCAGGTTGTTCAGGGGCATTTTAACATATGCAATGTAGTGACTAAGGACCATGGTTCTCAGCCTTGGCGGTACTTCAGAATCACATGGGAAGATTTTCAAAATCAAGATGTCCAGGTCACACTGGAGGCTAAGTCAGAGTCTATAGGGGGGAGATCCAAGCATCAATCTTTAACAGTGCTGCCCTGGTGATTCCAATGTGCTCAAAAGCCACAGACGAAGGAATTGAGACCCTGCCACAAACTGATTAGATGTTTGCGCAGCCTCTCTCTCTAGTGCTGGAGTTCTTTCTACAAAGTGATTGTATAAATACCTATGAGAAAGTCTCATAAAATAAGACAAAGCAAAACAAAAACAGAATGACAACAATAAAAACAAAATAAGATCCAACAGTGTTTTAAGAAAATTTAAATTAAAAAATTTCTTTCTATGTTCCATTTGTGTTTTCCTTTCTGCCCTTCCCTGACCTCCTTCTCCATTTTCCCCCATCTCCCAAGATTTTCCTGGCTGTGATATTCTCGGGAGATGCTCAGAGACCACAACAAGTGGGTTTCCTATACCACAGAGTCAAAAAGCAATAGAAAGAATACTGGATTTCTTCTCAATAATTTTATTTGTTTTGGCACATTCATATACTTTCAAGCCTCAAAATGAATTTCTCTTATGTGCCTGTATAAGCGAGCCCATGGATTTTGAAACTCTGGCTCTATCTACACAATGTCACAACCATAGGCTGACAAAAAAGCCAAAGTCATAACCGTGAATTGTTTTTCCTAATTTTTTTCAGTGAATTAACCACTCCATCAAAGGGTAAAGGGAGCCAAGTATACAGTGATGGAAGGTGATTTGATGTCGGGTGGTGGGCACACAATGCAGTATGTATCATAGAAACCTACACTTGAAACCTATATAATCTTATTAACCAATGTTGCACCAATAAATCTAATTTTAAAAAAGAATTAACCACTTGAAAAATAAACATCTGAGTTAACTTGGAAGGCTTTGGTCTCTTAGTCCTCCAGAATGTTTAACCGATTTCAACCCTGGGACCAGGAGGCATTACACTTTTTCAAAAGTAGGACTTGGCATTCGTTTCCCTTTTTTACATAAACTAGGATCATACTGCACACTCTGAATACTTTGACCTTTGTACAGATTGTTATAATGGAGCCCTGGGCATGCGGCATCGCACCTGATTAATTAAAAGTGATTTTTAAATTCTTTAATTTTTAATCCTAGTTTTAGGGATTTCAGCCATTCTATTTCTAATTTCTTTCAATATTTAACCCCAATTTAACATTTGTTTTAAATTTTAAAATGTTTTATTGTATTATTTTTAATTATAGTTAGACAATATTATGTTAGTTTCAGGTGTACAACACAGCGATTCAACATTCATGCACCTTAAAAGTGATCACCACAATTAGTGTAATAAAGTTTATTTTAAAAATTTACATTTTAAACTTTTTGCTCTCAGTAGTACAAAAAAATTTAAGCAGATGTATTGCTAGTAATTGCCTACTAAGTACAAGCACTTATCTCTTTTTCCCCTTGACAGCCACTACAGATTAAAGATTTTTAAAAATATAATCATATTTGTAAAGAGAATGGGATGGGGGCTATCAGCTTATGAGAGATTCGGAAACGTTCTAGAAGACAGAAAGTGCTCAGAGAAAGAGTGACCCAGAGAAGGGGAGGCTGGGGCATTTAGGCACCGATACCCTCTCCCCTGGGTCCCTAGGTCGGGGGCTGCCCTGGGACTGAGCCTATGTGGAGGTCACAAATCATGTGACTGCCAATATGGGACATGACAGGGTGTGCACAGGACTGTCCACTTCAATAGCCACTGAAATCCAAGGTGGGCTGTGGGGATGTGAAGGTGGCACCAGAGGTGATGCTACAGCCACATACATCAGGACGTGGAAGAATCAGAACTCAGTTTTCCATCTGAACATGACATTCCTGCTTAAAACTCTCAGGGGCTTTTCCACTGCCTTGCAGGAGGAAGAGGAATGGGCTTCAGATCCTTTAAGCCCTAAAACTTTGCATGTTTGCGCATTCCGGGGGGTGAGACGGGCCATCATGTTCATCATATTTTCAAAAGGGTCCATGGTAAGTGTTTAAGAATCACAAACATAAAGTCCTAATCCTCAACATGACAGGTGAGGCCCTGTGCAGTCCAGACTAATCCACCTCTCTGGAGCCCCACCTCCCGCCAGCACCCTCTCCCCATCCTCTCTGCTCAGGGAGCTCTAAGTTCCAGTCACAGAAGTCCTCACCAGTCTCAAACAGGCTGTAAGCCCTTTAATACCTCTTTGATTTAATACACGCCTTTCTCTCTGCCAGGAATGTTATTCTCTTTGCCACTTCCTTGGCCCCTTCTCTGCCTGGGAAATTACCTCTTATCCTTAAAGGTGCAGCAATAAAATAACCTTTCCTTCCAGTGCCATTTTCCCTTTCTTCTTCCCCATTTCTTCCTCAGTGGCTTCCTGGTCACTCCATACATCAATGTCTGTGGCGATTACTCCTTGGCGTTGTCGTTTATTGTTCACGCACTGGTTTCTTCCATTCATCAGTGAAATCTTGAAAGTTCAGACCATGCCCCTCACCACCCCAAACCACAACCTGCAACGGTAGACAACAATAATACTGATGCAATGGGTGAGGGGATGAATGACTGCGTCTGAGCTTGGCCAATTGTCTCTAGATCTTACAGTGAATCTGACTGTAAGGTTCACTGGGAAAGGGAGGCTGGGATGTTTATAACTAGGTTTCCTGCTCAGGCTGTTACAAGCTGTCCCAGTCCAAATGTACCTTCCTGGCTGATTACTATACACTTTTTAAGAACCACTATGAAAGAAAAAAAGAATAATCGGAGCAAGAAAGGTGACTTGGAAATTAAAAATGTAACTGATGACATTAAAAATTCAACAGGAGGTTTGGAAGAAAGAGCTAGAGAAAGCTAGAAAATAGAGAAACCACTGCAAAGCTGGTGTGCCTGTCCCTCCTCAAGGCATCCTGGACATGCCCTCTCGCCAGAGCACATCTTTGTCATCCTGCATCGTAATAGCCAAGTTACCCATGTCTGATGCCCAACAGGCTGGGCTCCTTCTGAGCTGGGACTGTGTCTCTTTCTACCCCATCACCTATCAGTGCTTGGCACATAGTAGGCCCTAGCATATATCTGTACTGAAAGAATGAACGATGGATGCATGAATGAGTGATGGCAAACTTCAGTTGAGCTTATGGAGAGGAAGCTCTGTAATAACTAGCTCTTAGGTTCCTGGAAAAGGGGAGTGAGGGCAAGTCCCATGGAGCATCTGTTGGGGAAGAGTCAGGCTAGAGGCAGCAGGCAGGTCCCCGTCTATTGCAAGCTTGCCTGAGCAGGGAAAGGGTGGCTCTCTGGGTAGACACAGAGGGTGGAGACACTAAGAAGAATTCTAGAAGGAAGGGGAGGGAAAAGCTCACCCAGCAGTTAATATTTCTTTAGGAATTACCACATGCCAGGCGCTGTGTCAAGGGCTTTTCATGTATTCTCTCACTTGGACTTAACAAAAATCCCATAAAAGAGCTATAATTTTTACTACATCTATTGTCTGGATCAATAGAGTAAAATGTACAGATAACAAGTATCTGAACCAAAGCTCCAGAGCTAGTAAGTGATAGAACCAGGATATGAGAAAAAAGTCTGATCACGTCTGTGCTGTTTTAATCGCTGGGCAAAGGTTCCCACGTTCCTGGGCTGGCCCTGCTGGGAGCCTGGAGTGCTCTGTGCACATCATGGCTCTTGGACCTATCTGAGAATTGTGACCAATCCCTTCCCCAGATTACCGCAGTCTCCCTTTCCCAGAAAATGCTGTGTGGGAGAGAGTAAATAGCTGGGTTTGGGGCATAATGGTTTTCTTCTGTTTTGTGTTACTGGATGTGATGCACAGAAAAATGCCCAGAACCTCAAATAATTACAGTAAGACGACTCTGCTTCCTTCACATGGCCACAGCAGACAGGCGGGGGCCCAGAGACACTGCCGAGTGAGTGCTCTAACTGCAAGATGGGGAAAAAGCAGGAGCCTGTGATCAGGAATTTCTGATGGAACTGCAAGCACAGCGTGGCACTTGGCAGAGATGGGAAAAGGCCTCCCTTGGAGGTCACTGACTTGTTTCTTATAAAAATCACTTCATAAAGAGACCATGAAGACATACAATTAAGAGGGGAGGATGGCAAGTTGTAAGACAATTCATATAGTAGGGTACCATTTGTCAGAAAAAACCCCACCAGTCTACAGTCTGGAAGACCATACATGCCCAGCTAACAGTGGTCGTCTCTGATTACGGGACCATGTGCAGGGGAGACGTTGGCTTAACCTATATTTTTCACAATACTAGGAAAACCATGTATTATTAGGTAATAAAAAAGAGTAGAATAAATAAAAATAAATAGGTTTAAAAAGAAAGTGAAAGGGGAACTCTCTTGTCTCTCTGTCAGGATTAGAATTAGCACTTCCATGACCATGCCAATTCCTTTTTTGTTAGTTACGACCACACCCCAGTTGGTCCCTTACCATTTTAAACTGAATGCATAATACGCCTCCCCCCACAAGGTGCCTACAAAACATTGATAGTGTCATCGTTTGTTTTGAGCCAGAAGAGACAGAAGAGATTATTTGGTCCAACAATTTTGTAGATGGAGAAAGGGAAGTCATCCTTTCCTTTGCCCTCCCCAATTCCTCCAACTTCAGCCTCCCCAGTTTTCATCATTTCTTCCAGAGACTTAATCCTAGAGCTGCTGGCACAGGAGTAATTTATGGAATGAGCCCAGGAGAACCAACGGCACCTAGATATTAGCTCAAGACCAGCATATAATTAAGGCATAGTCAGTAGAAGAGGGCTGGGGGCTAGAAATGGTTCTTTGGAAAAGGGTCTACACAGTGCCCAGCTGGTGTGCTCTTATGTGTGTGTAAGTGTTCAGGTGCCGTGCATGTATGTGTTTTTATGTGTATGTGTATAAGGCTCTGCATGTGTGTATGTGCGTTTGTGAATGTTTATATATGCGTATTACTGAATGGGTGAGAGTCTGCATGTATATGTGTGAGTGTGAGTGTGTGTGGAATGGGGGGATCTTTTTTTCCAAGCCAGGAACCCATGGAGGTATACCCAGGTACTTGAAGACTTGATGACACAGTTCTGACTCCTCCACAGAGGATTTCCAGGCACCTCACTCTAAATCGAGAACGTGACAGAGGATGGTCCTTACCCTGCCCTGGAGGGAACACACTTTTCCTAGCCTGTGGAAACTGGCCCATCTCACTTCTGGCTATATTGCCGATTTTCAATTAAGACCAATTTCTCCAACCCTCTGGTGACAACAGCATGGGAATTGGCTAATTAATAATCATCCTAGAGTGGCTCAGGACATCCAGCTTCAGCAACAGGAAGAACACAAGTCCTAAAATTCAGAGGTTCTAGCTCCTCCTGACCCACCCACTCTAATTCCCTTCAGGGAGGAATACACTATTTTATGATTCCAGGTGCCTTCCTTTTTAACAGATCTCCAAAATTATAAATAAACCACATCACATTACCAATCACTTCTGGTCCACGCACGACCTCCAACTGTAGAGGAACCCAGCTATAGAAAGAGCCCTGTCTCAGATCCTATAGAAAGTAAATTCTGTAGTCTTGGTCAACAGGGTACCTTTCCTGCCAGTGTTAAGTATGGCACCTCACCAGAGTGCCTTTTTTGAAAAAAAGATTTTATTTATTTATTTATTTATTTATTTATTTATTTATTTTAGAGAGAGGGGAGGGAGAGAAACATTGACTGGTTGCCTCTTGCATGCCCCCAACAGGGGACCTGGATTGCAACCCAGCCATGTGCCCTGATTGGGAAACAAACAAGAGACGTTTCCTTTCATAGGCTGACACTCAATCCACACAGCCACACCAGCCAGGGCCGGATTGCCTTTTACGACATGACATATACTCTCTCTCTGCACCCTGAAGATTCAGAAAGAGAACATATATTTAAATAGAACATACATCTTTTGGGGTGAGACATGAGCAATGTAACCATGCAGACTAAATACTTCAGGCATAAACACATTAAAAGAAAATGATTTACTTCTCTTGTTTTGTGTAGCAAAGGCCTGCCTATACGAATCCATTCTAAAGTCAGAATAAATAACACTTGCAAACTGATGTAAAGAAACCAGCATAGAGAAATAAACAGCATAGAAAAAGTAATGACTGTGTAATGCATTTGGTGGGTGGCAAAGCGGGGCCAGGGTGGAGATGCCGTGAACTTCATGAGGAAATGGTTGTGTTTTGGGTTGGTTTCTGTTTTATTTTACCAATCATCTATCTTGAGATGGCAGCTCACATTGGCCGTGGACACTTCAAGGGTATAATCTCAAGTAACGAACCATGTTCACAAGCCAGTGTTAATAGCAAGCACGTCTAGGAAGTTGGGAATGTGTGATCATGGAGAGGATCTGGGACAGCATAAGGTAAAAAAGGAACTTTCAGAGCAGTATTCCCTGGGAAACATGAAGGACAAGTTAAAAGAGAATATGGTACACTGTCGTTTCTACTTAGCAGTGTCCTCCCCAAGGGCTACTCCTTGGTGTTTGCTTCTTAAGATCTTAGTATCGAGTCCCCTAACTTTAGAATTTTTAATGACTCTTTTTATCCTGGTCCAATCACATCCAGCCACTTCCTCAAAAGATGATTATTTTAACAGTATTTTAGTCATAATCTTTTCCCTTTCCAACCCTTAGTGTGCAAGCATTCTGTGAATGCTAATTACCTGAACTGGAAAGTGTGACAGACACACAGTGCTTCTCCCCAAAGTCATCTCTCTAAACCCACCACGAGGGACTGTGGCTTGCTCTGGAGCCGGGTGTCTCTTGTGCATCTTGGGATGCCCAGCACTTTTCGCGTAACAGACACTCAAACTGTTGAACTAAGCTATGAACTGTCGAAACAATTTCCATCTAAGATCTGCACCATCACACTTACACAGGCACCCTGCCCAGCCCACCCCACTGGCCTGCCGCAGCAGTCTAGCTGTCCCCCACAACTGTGGGGAGCAATGGAAGTTTCCTGACCAAAGGACAAAACCAATGAGCAAACCGCTCCATCTCCCCACCCTTCAGGGTGTTGGTCTTCGTCCCTGCTCACCGCCCTGCTGCTCGCTCCCGCCTTCCCTCTGGTCCTCTCTCCGCACTTGCCCGTTTAGGGACTTTGTTTGTTTGTTTCACAAGGGAAATTGCTATAGAAGGCAGAACATCTTTATAGCAAATATCCTTCATAAAATATGTTGGAAATTGGTAGTTTTTTTCATGCTTATGTGCCTGTCACGGCATGAATTGTTAGTTGCTCTATAGGCATTACCTTATTTAATGCTTAAAACAGTCCTAAGAGGATGTCCTTTTCCTTACTCAAGAACTTGGAAAACCAAAGCTCAGAGAGAATAAGAAATTCACTCCAAATGATACAACTAGTGCCGGGCAGCTTGGTCTCTGACCCCCCAGTGAGCAGTTTCATGCCGAGAACTTTGTTCCACTATCTCCCAGGAGAATTTCCTTTTTTTCCCCTAGGGAAGGATGAAAACTACCTAATGTAGTATACTTTTGTTCTATTTTCCTATCCATGTCTAGTATCAGAAGAAAAAGAGTTTTTCATGATATATTTTTCTTTTTTATAAAAGTATTGTTTGTTCACTGAAAACCATTTAGGAAATACAGAGAAGCAAAAAGAAGAAAAAAATCACTTGTTAATCCCACCACTCAGATAAACATGTCTAAATTTTTTATGAATCTTTGAAGATACTTTTGACTGGAACATTTTTATGGATTTATGTTATACAAAGGGTTCATATTGAAAACATACTTCTACGCCAATAAATGGTTCTACAGAATTCAATCAATCAACACCTCATGGTGTGTGTGCACACGCATGTGTTTTAACAATTTTCAGGCAAACACCTCTGTAACTAACTGTACATGCTATTTTTCAAAAGGCAAGAAATAGTGTTTGCTAATTTAATGAATAGTAAAAAGCTGATAGTCCAAAATTATTAAGGCTAAAAACAAACAAACAAACAAACAAAAAGCCTTTATTCTAAATCAGGGGTCTACAGATTTTGCTTATAAAGGGGCAGGAAATAAATATTATGGCTTTGCAAGCCATATGGGCTCTGCTGAAGCTCGTCTCCTCTGCCATCAATGCAAGAAAGTAGCTGTTGCCGATCTGTGAATGAGCTGGTATGGCTGTGTGTCAACAAAACTTTTTATAGACACTGCAATTTCAATTTTATATAATTTGCATGTGTCAGAAAATGGTATTTTTCAAAATACAGATAGGTATTATAGAATTGTCCACCTGAAACCTATATAATTTTATCAACCAATGTCACCCCAATAAATTCAATTAAAAAAACCCAAATTGTAATTTTTTAAACTTTTTTTTCCAACCATTTAAATGTGAAAAACTATCCTTTGCCCGAGAACCAAACAAAAACAGGTGACTGGCTGTAGTTTGCCCACCCGTGCTCCAAATCATCCATTCATACTTAGAACATGTCACTAGAGCCACACACCAAGTTACAGATTCAGTGAGAATTCTCTTTCCAAGCCTTCCTTTTGCTGGTCACCCTCTCTCAGTGTTCCACAGGTTCAAATATTACTTCCATTTTCCTCAGTTAATTCCCCTTCTGGGAGCATCTGTTATCTGACCAAGGCAATTCACATTAGGAGTGATTGGCAGAAACCCGTCTTCCTCCAGGGAATTTCCATGTAAGAGAACAAGCACAGACGGAACTAACTGGATGTTGAGGGAGACGTTTTTGAGTAGTGGGATATCATATTATTCATTCAGGGTGTTGATTTTGGTGTTGCAAGGCTTGGCAGGAAGGCAGAGAGGAGTTGTCTACTGGGTGCTTACTATCTAACTGGGGAGGCGGGACAAAGACAATTAAAGCTTCAAATCAGAAACTATCAGCTGTCAAGAATGTGGTAAATAAATTAAACAGCTAAGCTACGTAGGAGACTATTATAATTGCCCGGTGGCATCGAGCCCAGGCATTTGGGAGAATTTCTCTACATATTGGTGGACACAGGACCTTACCCTTTGCCTTTAGTAGATAATGGCTTCACGACATCCTCAGGGGGCAAGTCTTTTAGCCTGTCGGAGTCCCTACTTTATGGTTTTATGTATGCTATTGTATGCACAAAGCAAATTAAAAAAGTTTTTTATTAAGCAGCAACCCAAGCTTGGAGGCTATTCTTGAACCTTTCACTAAATGTCCAGAAATTTGTAAAACTCTGAACAAATGCATTCAAGAGTCCTTTAGTGGCTGAGCCTGGGAGTTCCACAACTAAATTTAAGGCCACCATTGAATAAGTCAAGGGAAATAAGGCAACAGGTGTTGCCGCGAAAGTATTTCCTACATAGGTCTCTTCTCACCAAAAGGTGGAGGAAGGCAGGTTACCCAGACTTAAGACACAAGAATCTTTTTTCCTGAAAGATGCTAAAAAACAGGCTTAGATGAGCTATAAGGCAGTGGTTTCCCCTTGCAGCGTTTACTTTCCATCCACTCAACCCTGGCCAGAGGTTCCAACAGCTGGAGCTCAGCTCGACGCAGGGCACGGGGGGAAGCTGGTAAAGGGGTCCGCCCAGGAAATGCCAGGAAAAGCCCCAGGACTAGGAGGGGTAGCTTGAAGATCAGAGTCTAGGCATCAGAAAGTTAATGGTGAAAAATACACCTTCCCTCTAAGTTTGAAAAATTGCTGCCCAGATATTATTTTTTTAAATCACTCAATTTCTATTTCAATGACAAGTGCTAATTGGCCATTAAAATAATGTGCATATTACGAATCCAAGCTATTGGCACTGCTGCTCGCTGCAAGCCCTGGTATTGCCTTCCTGTATCTGACCACGGCTCTACTTCACCTGGCTCCCTGCCTTTGACGGTGGCCAGGGTTTGACGGTTCAGAGAAAGGCGAATGGCCTCGCTGATTAAAATCTGTGCTTTTAAAGACATATTTCTTTCATGTTGTCACATAAAGTTAAATGGGTACAACTTCCTTTGAGAAAGCCAAATATAAATTCTGGTCTTAGACAAAATTGCTGTCTTAAATTCGTAATTGTATAAAAATAAAAGCGTATCACGGGAATTGTTATTTAGTTGTAACTGAGGGGAGGGTGTAGGTATGATGCTATTGTTAACCTCCTTTACAAATGGATGTGTCAGGAACTGTGAAGAAAGACTCAGAGCTTGGTAGCCTAATGCCAGTGTGGTTAAATATCCATAGTGAACTCTTCTCTCTTAGGTAATTATAATTCCACATCTGTTTCTAGGCTTTCTCCCCTTGGTTACAGTGCTCCACAAGAACCAAATAGATTTCAGGTATCAACAAGTGCGGTCCAGATCCCTACTGATAAATAAATGTCCCAATTACTGGCGTTCTTCTAAAAGACAGGGTGGGGGCAAAAGTAGGTTTACAGTTGTGAGTACGTGAAACAGAGATTATTCTTGCATAATTTTTTATTATTTATTATTTCCCATACAACCATAAACCTACTTTTGCCTAACCCTGTATGTTACTGAGTGAAACAAAAAATCAAGCCCCTGAGTTTCAGATATTTTATTTTGCCATCCACCGTAATAACTCTGTGTTTAAGTAACTCACCCCCTTTGAAAATTCAAGGGAGAGCTCTGAATTGGTAAGAAGGGGGAAAAATTACAGCCAAACTATCTTGTTTATTATACCTTTCCTGGAGAAAAAGTGAGGGAGCTATAGTTTTTACAAAATAGAACAGTAACAATATCACTTTGAATTTATGAAGCGCAGGGGTTTCGGATTTGGGATTTGAAGTTTTCTGACTTTTTTTTTTAAGTGAAAGTAGTTGGGAATCTGGGTGATGGTTGGAGATCAGACCGGTCCGAGAGCAGAATTGGCCACCCTGAATCCTGGCTCCTTCTCCCAAGCCTGAGGACCCAGGAGTCCCTCAGGGTGAAATGAGACTCCAAAGAGAAGCGTGCAGAGAAGTAACGGGTTCTCAGCGGGTTGGGTTCAGATTTAACCAAGGGTATTTTACATGAAAGGTCATTTATCATTCAGAACCTGGCTGGCGACCATGAAACATGTGCTGGCCCTTGAAGGGGGAAATGAGTGAAGGGGATGAACTGTGTGGTGATGTATCATAACTGCACTTACAGAGGTGATCACTACATAGAATACACACAGAGTGAATTATAATGTTGTCCACCCAAAATATGTACAATCTTACATACCTATTTTCTCACAATAACAAAAAAAGTAAAACCAGATATGACAACAAGCCAGCGATGCTGACTTCTGCCTCGCGCCTGGACAACCTGCCTCATTAGTGCTCAGTTACGCTTCTGAGGTCAATACAGAGGGACAGACGAAGGCTGGGCTGCTTCTGTGTCTGTGGTTACAGGTTATAACTTTGCTATCTGACTGTTTTGGTTTGTTTTTCTTTTTTAGTTTCTTTCTACAGCAAAGATACTACTTTTCTCACTCTTTTTAAAACCCTTTATTTGCCAAAGAAGACCCAAAAGGGTTGAAGTAAATTCAAAATAGGGAGTTTTCCACTGGGAGGGAAGGGAACAACATAAAAGGCTTCTTTCTTTTTCTCCAAACTCTGTGTCACTGTTAACAACAGCATGAGTTAGGAGCGGCAGCCGTCTGTTTGCAGAGCCATTTTGTTTCCAGGCGTCTCTGTCCTCCCACACTGTTCTGCATATCTGTCCCCAGGTTCGATGGCACGCGGGGGCTTTGGGAAGCTGGCAGCCTCCTTCACAGACCACACGCAACTCACAGGAGCCTTGCATGCTGGGTCCTTAGAATTAGAAGAATCTTAGAGTTCACCCGGTCTTGAGGTCTCTTTCATTACTCCTTTCATTCATAGTAACTCAGATCTAACATGTATAGAACCTTTACTACGTACCAAGGAATGTTCTAAGTAGTTTACATATATTAACTCATTTGTTTCTCACACAGCCTTATGAAGTAGGCACTATTATCCTCGTTTCACAGATGAAGAAAGCGAGGCAAAGAGAGGTTCAGCGGCTTAGCCGAGACGGCCCCCAGGAAGGTGTCAGCGGGCGCCGTCCCTCTTCACATGCTCCACATTCTAGCTTATTTGCTGTCTACACCCCAGGCCTTTTGTCTCAAGCCGCTGCTCACCTCTATTCCCTTTGCCTGGAAGTCCACCTGACGTGGCCCTTTCCGCAAGCCTGATGTTATCGAAGTCCTTCTTATCCCTCCTGGTCCCAGACAATGCATCTCCTCCAGAGGGCCTCTTCTAATTGCCTTCAGCCAGACTTGATCTCCTCATTTGGAAACAGCACAGGACTTTAGTTGTGCTGTGCGGCATGCGCTATGCATGTTCTGCCCTGCCCTTAAAAACATAAGGCGAGCACTTTGAGATATGATGCACGTCTAATTTCTCTCCGCGCTCCAACATCTCCTATCACATGGCACACAGTGGGCGATATCTGTTGCAATACTTACATATGTCAGGAAAAATGCCTGAACGCACACTATAGGTTACGCTACTCCACGAAACAATGCCCCCTTTTACAGAATGCAGTTAGGCTCATCGGCTATGTTAAATGCATATTTTAGAAAGGAATATTTACATGTCAGCCTAACGCTGTGCAATTTTTCCTGAGGTGGAAAGTGCCTGGGTCGTACACAAACCTGGAACAACAGAGCAGGAAGTCTGAGGACCCCTGTGAACACACGCAGGGCACTGTCTGCCTGGAACTGGGAGTCTCATTGCTTCTCTACATTCTCTTGTGTGAAAGAAACCGTTTCTGTCTGGCCTCTACTCTACCATCACCCTTCCGGGCCCGTGAACTTTTGAACCAGGCCAGTGGGGCTCTGCTCAGAGTGACTCTCCCATCCACCAACATGCCCACATGGCAAGCAGTGTTCACAGACCACAAAAGCGTCACTGCTTAACCATGAGCCTTGGGGCTCCGCCACAGCTCAGGCCACCACCTTCAGGAGGCAAAACAATTCCACCCTTGTATGAAATAGTGCATTTAAAAAGTCAGTATCGAGGAATCCACATCTACTCACATTCAGGCAAAGAGTAGCGCACATAAAATATTTCGACCTGATAATTTGGCAATATCTTACACATAGGAAGTATCGGTTTAAGAGGGTGAAATCGCCTCCCAGCCCCAGGCTTAAACTATTTGAAATATTCCCTGAAGTTAAAAAAGCGAGAGTTTTTGATTCTGGCAATGCATCAGATTCGCTGTGGCATTCCTCTTCTCACACACACGTGCACGCACCCCCCCGCCCCCCACAGGCTCCCTCTCTGAGAAGTCTATGATTTGAAAAAGCTGCCTAGTTCATCTGATGTGAAATGTGAAGTCTGGGTTGAGAATTACTGCGACCAAAGAAGACATAAAAATAGTGGGCAACTTGCATTCTCCAGCCTCGTCTCTTGCTGTTGCTACCTTTTAATCAAAAGGGCAAGGGAGGAACATCAGTAGGAACATTAGTTCTGCAAGCGATGAGACATAATATTTCAAAGCTACAGAAAACAGTGGGGTGGCTCTGAGTTCAACACCAGGAGAAGTAAAACATTTTTCACAAGTATAAACCAAAATACATATAAAATTCTGCAAACTCTAAAAAGGGGGAATTATAAATTCAAGTTCATAGACCTTATATTTCATTCACGTTTGAGTGCCATTAATTAATTATTGGCAATATTTGAGTATTAACATAAAATCAGAATGGTGAAGACCCATGATTGCCTTAGACTCTAAGGAAAGAAAGTGGTTTATTGAAAAGCTGTTGTGAACCAGAGTCTAAACCCAACAGAAAAGTTAGTGCCTTCTATTTCATAGCATGTAACTGATCTACAGTATCGTCCCCAACTCACCCTGATTAATTGCCTTTTCTACAGAACAGAGGGCATTCCTCTTGTTGTCTTTGATTTGGCAGATGCGGCTGGATTGGATGCTCTCATGGCCCACCCATGGCTTCCTCTCTAAATACTCTTTCTTTCTGACAGTTCACTCCAGGGGTGAATCTTCACACTGGTAAAGATCCTTTCATTTTTCTGTTCACCCTGGGAGCAGGTTTTGTTCTCATTCTTTCTAACATAATCAAAATTTACCAGTCTCATGTTCCATTATTCCAGACAATTCTATTCCCTAGTCTCCCTTAAAAGAAAGTTACAGTATTCTATAAAGTAATTTGGAGAAATGGGATCTAATAATATACATGACATCTCCAAAGAACAAATTTGAGGTCAAAAGGATAACACCTGAGCCTAAAACTAGAACTGAAAATGTAGAGTTTCAATCATTCAGAGTGAGGGAATTCATGTAGCTTTGGCAAGATAGGTCTCTTAGAAACTCTCAAGTCATAGTTTGTAAGTGTCTACCCAGTCTGCCTATCCCAAGGAATCTGGTTCATTGCTCCATGTGGACTCCAAAGAGAAAATGGGGTGCCAGATACCAAGGGTGCAAGAATGCCCCCATATGCCCTCCGATGGTTCCCCCACGCAGTCCCACTTTCCTCCTCTTCTGTTGAGGCTGAATTATTCAGACTGAACCCAAGAGCGTATCATTCAGCTAAGTTTCCCTGACAGCACTTTCTCTAAAGGAAGGAATGAAACTTCAAAGCAGTCAGTTTCGCTTTTGCTTACAGCTCCAACCTAAGTTCTGCCACGTGTAAATGGCAGGGGCCCTTCCTGCCCTGTTTCCCAGTTTCAGACGTTATGGAGAGTTGGATTCCTGCTGAGCAAGGGGGTTAAAACATGGACTCGTTTCCTGCTCTTACTAAGTCCCTGGAAGAGGTCCAAAAAACTGCCCTGAGTCCACCTAGGTCCCATCAACAATTCACTCTGGCGTTTCCATTCCACGTGCCCTGTTTAGCTGTCCCGCAAAGCACCCCCGTGTATGCCAGGCTATTTGGGCCCGTCTTTGGTTCAGAAAGTATGGGGGTTTGATTCTCTGAAAGAAGGAATGTGAATTTCATAGAGGTGGCGTGGTGGGTTTTATAAATGTACACGAAACATTTCACATTGCTGTCCTCGATTTTGTACTTAAAATATCAAACAAACGTTCTGGTATCCAGAAGTGGGAGTCAGGTTTTATTTAACTCGATTATTCTCTTTGGGAATGAAGCTTATAAGCCCCAGCAGAGCAGACAGAATCGGAACTACTGGATTTGCCATAGTAAAGCAGGAGTTCACCCTGTCTGGAACGTCTGTGTGCTGACTGTAGCCTCCCGTGGCTGAGGGCAGGGACCTGCAGACAGGCCCTTGAGAGAGGCACATGAGTGTCTAAACACAGCCAGCTGTCGGTCCATCCTGACTGACACAATTCTGTAAACAGTCATTCAGTTCCCAATTTTGACAGGTACAATTTAGTAAGCCGGCAAGGAGGGCGATGTTTGTTAAAAAGGCCAGGGTTAAGGGCGGATGCTAAAAATTCTAGATATATTTTGAAATTATAATTTATTTGTCTTTGCTTTCACGTGTTCACATTCTTCAAGGAAAGGTGAATGATAAAGTCTCAGAAGGAAGACAGAGTCTTTGGCTGACTTAATGGCTACACGACAAAAACCTTCTCTCTGGCAAAAGGGAAAATTCAGAGCTCTTAGTGGGCATCTGGAGGGAGCCCCTCTGCCTGCTGTCCTCTGGCAGGGTCACCTCCCTCTGGAGGCTAAGCTGTGGTGACACAGGCCTCAGCTGTGTCCTCATCCGCTGATCACAATGCAATGAAATGTAACTTATCAGGATATCATGAAAAACAAGAAGAGGGTTTAGGTAAAAACTGCTAAATGCAGTGGGTGCTAAACTAGTGACAAAAATGACAATATACACCTGCCACCGCTGCCTGCATCCCTGAGCCCGTGAGCCCCGAACGAGGCTGATTCAGAGGGTGAATCTGTAAAAACGTCAGGTGCTGCAACAAGGAATATGCTGATTTTTGTCTTTCATTGCATTTCGCATATATTTAAAAAACAACATATATTTTTAAAATACTGTTTGTGAGATCTTATTAATTTTTCACAAACAACATTTAAGACATAGAAATTGTAGTTTCCCTAAGAATAACAACTTCGCTTTTATATGCACACATAGATTTTAAAAATTAACCCCATTTGCTGTAATCCAAAGAAATGTGTCAAGACTCTAAGGCTGAATTATAGTTACTTTGGAAACCAAAAAGGTAACCATCATGATTTAGGGGACTCTACATTCTTAACTATTGTGTTGTCGGAAGAAGTTTAATTTTTAATTAAATAAGTATAACGCCTAAATAATTTTAGATAAGGTGTCTTCAAATGTGTTCAAATGTCATCTAATGTGACAATAGCTACTCCAGGGGATTAGGAGGCATGACACATTAAACACACTGTCTCTCTATGTGAGAAATTTCTATCAGGTTGGGATCATTAAAAAACAAAAAGAAAGCAGACAATAACCCAGGTGCTTTTCTAGAATTACATACCAGCAATGAGGCATGTTAATTATGTTTTGGTTGAGGGGGCCAATCAAAGAGGTCTTACACTCCCAGTGGAACTGAATTTTAAACCAGGGGATTTTTGGTAAATAATTTCCTCTCTGATCATAAATGCAATGTGTACTAACTGCAGAACAATTTGAAAATATTAAAAATTTCAGAGGAAAATATTAAAATCAGCTGTAATTCTAATACCATGTTAACTTTTTGGTGTATTTTCATCTAGTCAATTTTTTTCTGTGGCAATATAGGGATGAGCAGCTACCACTTTGCATAAGAGTGCATGACTGTAAAAATGACCATGCACATTGAAACCACACAAAGTTATTTTACTAATCGATGGTGAAAATTCAATTGTTGTGACCTTAAAAGTTTTTTGTCAAAACATTAAAAACTCTGTTACTACTGGTTATAAATATGTAGGGAAACAAGAAATAGTAAAATTTATATTTAGCACTCTGTAATTTAAAATATTAGAAACACTAAAAATTAAAGTGTTTCATTTCTTTGCAAACACTTAAAAGTATTTTGAATGGTGTTTGTCTATTTTGCCTTGTATAAGTTATAATATAGAGCAAACAATCATACTCCTAAGTTTAAATCAGCTTCTGACATTTTATTCTTCATACTTTCAATGATGTGAAATATCTTTGAGAGTTCATTTAATGTAAAGGTGTTTTTTTTGTTTTTTTTTTCCAGAATCACTTCCTCTGGAACATTTCCATCCTTTTCGTCATAACCACTTTCCTCATTTATGTCTGTTTCACCTTTCCTAAATTCCTCTGGTTTCATATCCGGAGTCCCTCAAATGTCAGCAGTGTCAACATCCCATGGTCAACTATCTCTTCTACAATTTCATTTACATCAGTTCAAATTTTACTTCTACCATTTTCACTTTTTGCTGCACTTTAATTATCATTGACCAATTTCCTCTTTCAAGTTTTTAGAAAATGCCATGTGAGCGTATCACTGGAAGACAAGGAGGCAACACAAGCATACATTTTTGCTGTTCTCAAAGAACATGTCAGTGACCAATGACAGACAGACTTGGAAAGAAGTAATGTGATTGGCTACTGATTGTGATATGCATCTGTCATTTACATAATGATTTGTGTACTGAATTGCTAGCAATGAAGTTATACTTGATGCAGTTATTCATAGTTGATACATTAGGGTAACTGAAGTTTGAACAGTTATTGTCGAGTGACTTCTAGTATTTAAATAATCCATGGTAACTGAAATCCATGCATTTCGAGCTTGTGCAAAGCCTGGACTGCCTGAACATATATACTTTTAAAAATTATTTATTTACAAAGCTGAGGTCATGAATATTCAATTATGTACCTTGGTTTTTTTAAACTTAGCATTTTATCAAAAGATATTAACTAGGCTCCAGTAATATTATAGTATAACATATGTGATTGGAAAACTACCAGGGGAACAGTAAAATGAGAGTTATGAATTGGCAAAGAGTGAGCTGCTTCCTAGTGAGACGTAGCACAGGGAAAGTCACAGACACATGCTGTTGTGTCAAGAAGATGAACTTGGCTGGAACATAGGGTCTATTGTAGAATAAAATGACAATAATGTAAAAAATCCATTTTTCATGCTTTAACTATAATAATAATAATAGCTAACATTTATATTAGCACTTACTGCATTTTGGGTACTTTTCAGGCATTATCTCACTTAATCTTCAAATCTTAGTTGCTGTCATTGCCATCTCTCACATGAAGGCTCTGGAGTTTGGAGAAGTCACTGAATTTGGCCAGGCCATGCAGCTGTTGTGGCCAGGCCAAAGCAGCGATAAAATCCAGATATACGTGGTCCTCCCCCTGACTGCTCCACAACACTCTGCCTTATTAAACCGCTTTTCAGTTTACGTAGTTTTTTCGTACTGATACCAAATGCGCAGGTGGGCAGGGGACCCCAGGCTTCTGAAATGTCTAGGGCTGAAATCTAGCCCATGCCACGAACCAAGCCCGAGTCCGCAGGCTGCAATACTTACAGAAGGGGCGCCTTTTTCGAGGTAGCACAAAGGTGCGGTGTGGGCTGGTCTTGGTCCTGACCACAGTGATTAATTCTCACCACCACCCTCAGAATTGACAGAGCAGTTAGGATTACTCCAATTTCATACTAAAAATAAAACCCTGAGGCTCACATTGGGTAAGCAATTGATCTAAGGTGAGAAACGCATTAGTGAGATAAAGATGCAGCTGAGGATGGGATTGGATTCCAGGCTGAGCAGCTTTCATTTGCGGCAAAAGGCAGTTGAGGATTGTGAGACATTTATAAATCAGGCTACACTTTCGACTCAGAGTCGAGCGGTAAGTTACAGCTGTCCACCTGGAATAGCTTGCCCTGGGCAGCTTGATGCCTTCCACCTGGCTAAATCATTTCTTCTCCAGGATTTCGGTTCCTTCCTGCATTCAGATCAGACCTTTGGAGGCAACTCAACTTCCCTGGAGGGATAAATACGTAATCGCTAGCATTTAAAAAGAGTGAGTGTGAAAGCGAATTTCCCTTTACCTCACTGCCTTTCATAATTGAACTTCACAGACCTCTTTGAATTAGAGAGTTGTAATTAACGATGTTATTATCTTGCGAGTACCTGGCCTGGGATTTTTCTGAGTGTTTCTGAGCCACACTACCTATACATACTTTTACCTTACAGAGAAATGCTGCTGCATAAACCAGATCCTTGAGAAGTCAGCATTTCTCCTGAGATTTACAAGCTTAATAAGAATTCTTGTAAGAAAAATGGCTGGGTAAAAACCACCTCATCCTGCTTCCAAGAAGAGCCAAATGGTTAGTAGGTCCTTGAAATGCTATTTGAAATATAGGTCTCTGGTCAAATATTTGGAAAATTCTTCCATCCCTCTTCTTTGAAGTGTCAAAATACCCCCTGAGCGTCCTTCAAGTAAAAAAAAAAAAAAGTTTTCGATTTTTACAAACCTATTGTTTTCTGCATATTTAGCAGAGGTGAGAAATTCAACATTAACAAAACCTTCTTTATTTTTGTCATTTATCATTTATTAATATCCTGAGGAATTAGCATGTTATGGAGCATGTTTGAAGAAATGCTGGACCATTGCCATGAACAAATTTGGGTATGAATAGTTAATTCTTTGTTCAAACTCAGAGCTACTTCCTGTCCCTGAGCCCAGGGCTAGAGGGGCTGGGATAGAAAATGAACCTGGAATGGCAGACCCTTCTTACTGCGGGAAGCAAAAGCAGTTTTCAGACCTCAGTGGGTTTTGCGTGTTTGAAATGAGGAGAGTGAGGCCAAGCAGATGGGGTTCTGCTCTCTCTTGCTCTTTAACCAGAGCAGCTCTGCTTTTATCTGCCTTAGATTTTGAGATTTCTTGTGAGGCTTCATTAGAAAAATAAAAGATTCCATTGGCAAAACAAAACAATTTTTTAAACCAACAATTAATTAGTAGTGTTTTCAAATGCATGCATGAAGCAAAAATCTAGAAGTATTAAAATATTTTCTACTACCTTCTTCAATCACTTAACTTCCCCAAGACTTGGTGTTATGAATGGACTATTTCTGTCCCCCCCAAATCTAAAAAACTCAAAAAAACCCAAGCAAACAAACAAAAAAACCCCATATTTTAAACCCTTCCCCAAAGTGATGGCTTTTGGAGGCAGGGGGAAGATAATTAGGATTAGATGAAGTCATGAGGGTAGAGGCCCCATGATGGGATTAGTGCCCTTATAGAACATGAAGACACTAGAACTCTCTCTGTCTTGTGAGGATACAGCAAGAAGGTGGCCATCCGCAAACCAGGAAGCAGGCCCACACTAGGCACTGTCACCTTAATCTTGGACTTCACATCTGGCCTTCAGAGCACTGAGAAATAAAGACCTGTTGCTTAAGCCACCTGGTCTATGGCATTTTGTTACAGCAGCCCAAACTGACTAAGATACTTGGTTTTCCCATCTGTGAAATGGGAATAATAATATTACAAGGATTAAAGAAGTTTTTGGAAAACAAAACAGAAGCTTTATCTAAATTTAAGGTAGAGTGGGAGCAAGGGGAGGACAGAAGGGAAAGTGAGTCTGTTGGTGTGAGGCTGCCCATTATCTGAGTCCCCTTGCTGTGTCTGAGGACATCACCCCTTGTGTGCTCGGTGGGAGGCCAATGCGGTGTTCTCACTGAGGGCTTTAATATTGGAATGAGTGACATAGAGAAGCCCGAACAGCTCAGGGCTCATTTTGGTGGTGGCGGTATCTACTGTTCAGGGGCAATGATGCCAGCCGTGGCACGTAGTCTCCAGGGATGGCAATGCTTACGCCAAGCTATTTATGTGGTATGAGAGCTGGGATGTGGGTTTCCTCTGTTCCCTGTCTGGGTTCTGCGTCTGGTTCTCTGACCTTTCCACAGTCTCTGAGCTTCTCTATACCCTCCCGTTTAATTCCTTACTGTTTAGATGGGTTAGAATTCTTTCAAGTGAGAGACGACTGGCACAATCAGTGGCATATCAGAGAGCGGGGAGGGGGGCAGGCTGGGGTCCTAGAGTTTTAGGAAGTTGAAGGCTCTGCCTCAGATTTGACTTAAAGGGAACGGGAGAGCTATGACCTCTGTTTGGGTCTTACTCCTGCAGTCCTAGAAGATATTTCACCAGAGGGCAGCTTTTTGCCTCTGTATTTACAATTTATAATTTTTTGTTACATAATCAAGTAGAATTCTATAAACACATTACAGATTTTTAAAGTTTCTTCCTGTTTTCTTAGGCTATAATAAAAATTCATCTTTCAAAACGTCTGAAACCAAATTAGAAGAGAAGATATGAAATAGAAGAGTAATCTAGATGATAGTAATGTGAGAGAACATAAAAAAAAGGAAGGAAATGTGCATGAAAAATAGTCTGGTGGAATTCTAACCCAAACAGCCCCTGACTGCTGGGGACCTGGGAGTTAATTTCCATCTTACTACAAACCTAAGCCTTGCCTTGTTCTGTTGAATGCACGGAGGAGGAATGAGAACATCATTGTAGTTAAAGTCAGTTGGAAGCACCCTCAAGGTCACCTTCATGGACAGGGACAGGCATGACTCTGGTGCCATATGTTGTGCACAGGGCTCCCTAGGGATTTGGAGGTGTAATTGCCACCTCAACTGTATTTCTAGGGAAGTCAATTAACTGTACTTTTAAGAATTAGCTTCAGATATAACCAACAGCTGTACGTTTTCATGCCCAACTTATTCCCGTACCTCAGGGAGCTATCAAAACAGCCCAAAACTGCCAAGGAGCCAATGATATCTTTATCAAGGATATGGAAATGTAAGACAGGCAGTAACATCACATTATAGTATCAACGTGGGACCTCAGAATAGTGGTAAGTCTCTTCAAAGAGCTCTTTCTTGGCAATGATATCCTCTGGCCTTATAAATGACTGAAAGTTTCAGCAGGTGGCCCTGCCTTTGGCACCTCCAGCCTAAGGAGCCCACATTCAAGATCAAATCAAAACAAGGAGACTATGGTTTGACTACCACTTCGCCCTGATAGCTTCTAACGTTGGACATCACCTGTCATCATCAGCAATGACTTGCTTGGTTTACTAAGGCCAAAACCAAGATATCACTTTGTTGAAAAATCTTTACATTTTCAAACCTGAGGTGTACTCTAATTGGGGCTGGCTTTATAGTCATTTCCTTAATACAGAAATATATGTACCTGTTTCAGCACGAAGGATGATGAAATCGCAGCAGCAATAATAACTGTCAGAATTTATTGAGCACTTACTGTGTACCAGGTACTATGCTCCCCAAAGGTTTATGACCTTTAGTCCTTACAACAGGCATGACAGGTATTAATAATCCCCTATAGAAGTGAGGAAGCCAAGACTCAGAGGTTCTATATGACCCAACGTCCCGTAGCTGGTAAAGGGGAAGCCTGTATTTGAATCTAGGTCCAGCCGCCTCTTAAGTATTTGTTTTTAGTCCCTTATCAGTTATACTTCAGAAGCAGAAAACTTACTTTTTGAACAGTTAGACAGACTATTCTAGACAGACTCCGGAACACGGTGATTTGCTTACTCTGAGAGTTCTTGGGTAATAAAAGCTGGACGATCTTAGTGCAATTTTACGTTGTGAGATTGCATGAAAACGGAGAAAGGAGTCATTTTCCACCCTGGGAACAAACTTGCGTTGTGTGTGTATAAGTGTGAGGGTGATCGGTGGTTCACTGGGCAGGGATTCAGATGTGGTGAGGAGCCAGGGGGCCCAGGATGACCTTTGCTGGAGAAGCAGAGGGGGCTTCCTGCAGTGAACAAAACACACTCAACTTACAACAGCAACCACAGGGAACAGGGTACCCGGGGAGGAAGAACTCTATCTCTACAGGCTGCCTCAGAGAAAAAGCCCCGAATCATAACGAAGCAGAGTGGAATCACAGAAGAGCAACAATCATAGCTACCATTTACTCTGCTGAGTATAAGTATTATTCCAAGTGCTTTCCACGTATTAACTCATTTAATACTCCTATTATTGCTAGAAAGTAAGGACTGAGCACAGAGTCCCTTTGTGGATGAGAAAACTGAGTCACAAAGAAGTTAAGCGATTTGCTCAGATCACATAAGAGTTGCAGAGCAGGATTCAAACTCAGGTCATTTACCTTCAGGGGTTACACCCTTTGCCACCGTTCTGTTCAGCCTCTGAGGGAAGTGGACACGCATGAGGCTGTTTGGCAGTAGAAGGACCCACCAAACAAGACGAGGGTGGAGGAGACAATGGATATCAAAGCAAAACTGAGTTGAAGACCATCTCCTGGTCTTGACAAGAACTTGCTCACACACTGGTGATGGTGGCAACCGCTTCATGGAAAAATTGCAAAGGGCCTTGGAATCTGAACATCATGTTACAGTATGCACCGCATGGACTACGTACAATGAGCGCCCCCCTATATGTACTAATCCTGAACTGATGATCTCTATGTCCAAGAGGTACCTTTGTCCAATTTCCCCATTTCTATCAAAGCTATGTCAACTTGGAGGCACCTTGTCTCTTTCCTTCCCTTTGTTATTGATACCCAGTCAAGCTCCCACAATCCTTGCTTGGAAATTTCCCCATCTCCACTGAGCCCAGGCCTCTTGTGCTGCACCGGGACTTTAGAGTAAAGCCTCACAGGTCATCCTGTCCCTGTCTCTGCCATCTAAGTGGAACCAAATGCCTCTGCCAGGTGAATCTTCCAGAGCAGCCTGAGACATTGGAAATAACATTAAGGGGTAAATCAGGGGAGCTGTGTTCTGTTCTAGCTCTGACACAAGGTTAGTGGCACTGGGAGTCCTTTCGACGTTCTGGAACTTTAGATTCCACAATTACAAAATGAGTTGCAGCTGATGCTTTCTAAGGTTCCTTCCAGTGCTGTCATTATGTGAATGCATAAATGAGTCAATTCTTTGCCTACACACCTGCTCATGGATTTCTCTTTGAACTTTTAAACTGGTACTCAAGGCCCTCTATAAAAATTTTCTCAGACCATTTTGCAAGATAGTCATTCCTCCTATCATGCATATTCATTTCCAAATCCCATTTTCTTTATGCTATCCTTGTTTCCCAGAAAGCCCAATTGCACCCTTTTCACAGTTTAGACCTTAGACCATCATTAAAGGTCTGTTCAAGAACCACATCTTCTACTGACAGCTTCCCCAACTGACTTCAGGCTGCAATATTTTTATTTCTCCAAAAATATATGTACATGGTATGCAAAGGCCAAAGAATCTGGACGCTGGAACCAGACTGCCTGGATTCAAATCCTGGTTCTGTTATTTCCTAGCTGCTACTTAGTTAACCTCTCTGCCTCAGTTTCACCACAAGTTAAACAGGATCATAATAATTGCTATTTGGTAAGATTGTTGTGAGGATTAATATATATGTTAATATATGTAAAACATGTAGAACAGTTTCGGGCACATAGTAAATGCTATGAAAATATCATCTACTAGTATTATTACAACTAAATTTTACACATTTTAAATAAATCTGAGTTAAATTGTTTTATGAATGTCTTCCCAAGACAACAGCAAGGTTCTTCACTATTTTCTGTTTTTTTTGATGTCCTGGCAAACAATTGTTTCTTAATAAATGTTTTGAATGAATGTAGGAATTAAGTAAATGAGTGAATAAATGCATGAGGTACCATCCAGCCTAAACAGGAGAGAGAAGCAGGTATAAAGACCAGTTATATGTAATTCCGGAGGAAGGAGGCCAAACACACCTGACTTCTTCTTGTACGCCATGAGAATTTACTTCATTTCTCAGGGTAGATATTGTACTGTCACCTGTTTGTCAGGAGGGTACTGGATCAGGAAAAACAAATTGAGCACAAAAATCAGTCCAATATCAATCTACATCTATGGGAATTTTCCACTTTTAGGAAGAATTGGCTCATAGGAGGTGTCTAACCATGACTCTCAGAATGAATAGTACATTTCTTTAGCTCTTCAGGAAGAAGAACCACATTTATTCATGGTGATCAACTAAAAGATAGGCAAAGAACAACAATGCACAGCAGGAATTTTAAAATTGCTTCTCTTGGCTATCTGACAGAGTTTAACAGCATACTTTTTTTTTTTTAATGCTTTTCTTTCCTTGGCTGGTGGTTCAGTTGGTTGGAGCATCATCCTGTACACCAAGAGGTTGTGGGTTCAATTCCTGGTCAGGGCATGTACCTAGGTTGCAGGTTTGATCCTCAGTTGGGGTGCATATGGGAGGCAACAGATCCATGTTTCTCTCTCACATTAATAAACATTAGTCTGTCTGTCTCTCTCTTTCAAATTAATAAACATTTCCTTTGGTGAGGATTTTTTTAAAAATGCTTTTCTTTACCACCAAATGCCTAACTTTAAAATCCAGGAGTCTCTTTCTGATCAGTAAGGGCCTCTTTATCACTGTGGATAACATGGAGGATAAAACATGGAGGGTTTGTTACAGGGTGAGGAAGGGAGCTCAACACATCAACACCACAGCTTTCCTTCCAAACGAATACCTGAAGGCAGGCGATGGGGACCTGCATGATGCAACCCAACTTTGAACTCTTTAGTTTGGCATAATAAAGACCCTGTAGCTGCAGCCATTGGCTTCTCCTTAGTTTCTTTATAGCCAAATTTTAAGAGGTTAGAATGAGGATTTCTAATGAGTTTACTGACACTATACAATTCAATACATAATAAAACAAAATTCTCTGAAAACATAAGAGACCCATTACATTGAGGAGAAATTATTATAGGAAAGGAAGAAAGTAAAAAATATGTGTAGGATAAAATTTTTAAAAATTCCTATTTCATCAACTTGTCCTTTCATTCTTATCTGTTGTAATTTCTAAATATGGTCAAGATAAATGAGTTTATTTTGCTTTGAACCTTCTTACTAATGTACAAATGGGCATTGCACAAATGCTGGGGATACAAATTTCCTGTAAAGCAACCAGGATTCCTTAAAAGATGCTCTGGAAGGAAAATTTCTCATAGTTTTTTTACATTTCTCACCACCAAGTCAAACCAAATACCAATGCCAAGTTGAGCAGGAAGGTCATGACATTAAATATTACATTCCATGACATATATATTGTGTTTTTCAGACCAAGCATGTCTTCCTAAGCCACTTCCTGTTTGTAAGTTGATCTCACAGGTGATCCAAACCAAAGTATACCACAGCAGCAGGGTGGGGTGACAGGAAGGCTTGTAACTTCCCAATGCCTTAGTACAGCCTTTGGAAGAGATATGAGGTCTAGAGCCATAGAACGGTCCGGTTGCAATTCCTGAGGTGAAAATATAGCAAAACTTCAAAGTAACAAGTATGGTTAAGCTGGGAATACAATTATTTTCTTAAGTGCTGATCACAGGGAAGATAAGATCACTTAACGGCTCCACTCATCAAGTGGGATGATCAATGGGTCGGCACCTAAACTCTCCTGATACACAAGGCCATTGGTTTCATTATGGTCCCTACTGGAGTAAGGCATATCTCAAAAACGAAGCAAAACAATTCACCTTCTGCTCCCCGCCCAAACAAAGAAGCAAAACAAAACAGAAATGAGCTTTAACGCCCCATTCTCCAGAGCATTAGGGAGAATGACAAGCCAGCAGAGAGGGACACAGACTTCCACTTTGATCAGTAGCATATCATATTCACAAATACTTCTTGAGCTCTTTGCTGGGTGCTTCAGCAAGACAAATAAATAAGACACAGCCCCTGCTCTAAAGGAGCTTACAGTCTAAGAAAAGCCTTCATGTCTCCAATGGAACATGCATGGCCAGCTGGGACTTTATATTTATACTAGAGAATTCTCTTTTTTACAGATGATTTTTTAAAAGGTCCTTCACCTTCTGTGATTCCTATGAGATAATTTGCTACTTGATGTTTCTGGGCTAAAATCATTTTTGTGCTATGTATAGCTGTCTTGTTCAAGCCTCACAGGTTTAATGAAAAAAATCATTTCCAGGCTAGAATGAAGCATAAGTTCCTTTTTGCTCAACTGAATTTTTCACAAGCACTGCACAGACTTTCTGAATCCTGGAAACACAGTAGAATGTGATGTCAAGAATTTGGAAAAAATCAACCGAGCTTTAACTTAGCATTTTATTGCCTCTTCACAAAATGAACCCAGGAGAGAGAGACATATAAACTTACTGATTTACAGCATTCAAAATATTTTCTATGTTTCTCTACAGTGTATTTGTTCTGATAAGGACATGCACTATAAATGCTTCCAAAACATGAGAATTCCTCTAGCCAGGGCAGGGAGGTGGGGGTGTTGTGGAAAGAGAATGGTTGTAAAACTTCCCGAAGAGGACTCATTTTATTTATTTAATTTCCCCTCTAGGTTGTGAACAGCTAGAGGTGGGGAATGCCCAACTCATCTTTGTCGCTCTGCATCAGCCGCAGGGCCTGGGATGTGGTAGGTGCTCCAAGAAGGTTTGTTGAATGAATGTATGAATGAGGGATGGATGAATGTTGGGGTCTTAAAGGAGGCAGTAGCAAAAAATGAAAGAGTTGAGGAGGAGAGAGAGGCATTTGTACAGTCTGGGAAGTGTACGAGGATGTGTGTGCGAGCACTAGTGGTAAGTTAAGTGGCGCTGGGATAGCTGAATGGGGAAGGTGTGGGGGCAGAGGAGGCTTCACAGAGACTCTGCAGCCGCTATGGGGCAGACAGCGCTTCCCAGGGTACTGTGACAGCCAGCTTATCACATGCACATTTTCTTTCATTCAGCTTTTGAAGGCCACATTAGTTTGAAACCCCATTAATAGGTGTCCATTTGGCACCTATGTTAATTTATGGGTATAAAAAAGCTTGTTTTGGGGGCCATCATGCAAGGCTGGGCAGGCTGAGCACTGCGCAATCCCAGGGAGCACTCCCACATGCAGCGCAATGTGTGGCAGCCCAATGTGTGGCAGCCCTGTCTTCCCTCGCTCTCGCTGTGAGTAATGATGGGATACATTCACAAATTTATAAACATGATAGGAAATGAAACATGTTGGAAGATATTTTATGTATCTTTCCTCTTTACCCATTACATATTCTTTAAGGTCTAATGATTCCTCCACTTTCCCTAGTTGTGAGAGTTATATTGTAAAAACAAACTGGGTTGGTATGTGTTTTGTTATGGGTCTGCTTCCACGTTCTGATTCTCAGTTATCAAAGCTTACCTACTTTGAACCATACCAAGATGAATGAAGTTCTTTTGTTGGAATGCTTGGGTTCAAATCCTGGCTCCATCACTGTGTGATTTTGTGTAAGCTACTTAGCTTCTCTGTGCCTAAGTTTCCTAGCTGTAAAACAGGAGTAATGAGAACTCTCATCTTAAAGGGTTAATGTAAGGAATAATTGAAATAATCTATGTAAAGTGCTTAGCACAGTGATTGGAACATAGGGAGTGCTCATAGGTGGTACCAATTAGGCTGGTAAAATAATTATTATGACAGTACTGGACTTCCAGGTTTGTCCTGCTAAGCAAAACTCCTGAGCCCCTGTAGCTGGACCTGCCCATCCAGGGCCCACCCCTTTCCACTGAGCAGGCAGGTATCCACATTCTTCCCAGGCTGCTCATTCCATGAGAGTTAGCTAGACTACTCGCATCTGTCAGTTGATATATCACAAACACACGCACAAACTTCATGCCCACATACACTTCCCTTTATTCCAGGAATTGTCCACAACATGATATAAAATTAAGATGCTGATAGGGCTCCCCTCCCTGTCTCTTTTCCCAGTCAAGTCCATTTCAAACCTAACTGCTGGATCTGAGAGGGAAATGGAAACGGTAAGACCCAGATAGACTTCGTGGGTAGTAGTAGCAATGGAACTCAGGCAAGTAGGAATGGTTTTGGTAGATGCTGACAAGAAAGGGGAGAGAAGACATGTTTCTCTGTTGGTGGTGGTGGTTGTGGGGGTGTGTGTGTCAGATTGCGAGTACAGTGGGGGACATGTTAGATCTCAAGAAGGACATGGATAGAGACCGATGACCAATTTGGGGGTGGGAGTCTAGAATCAGGTGGGCAATTAGGAAAAACTCACTGGCAAGTGGAAGACCAGGGTCCAACAATGAGTAAAGACCAGGAGATCAGAACTTATTCTCTTATTTAATTGTTTAGCATTAATTTGAAAAATTGTTATTGAGCATGTGCTGGGATGAGTTAGATGCAGGGAATCAGTGGAGAACAATGGTCCCTACTATCATGGAGCTTATAATCTCACGCAGCCAAAACAACATTCTCAGCGAAAGGTTGTACCGTAGAAGTAAATATGAAGCATTACGGAGGTTACAGGGTTTGTGTGGTCTGACGAAATATTTTGGAGAAAATTTGGTGCTTTCCGGGAAGAGCAATCATATCAGAATGGCTGAGGTGCATCATGGGAATGCAGAGAGATGAGGCTGGAGGGGTAAACAGGGGCAAAATCATGAAGACGTTCTTAGGATCAAAGGTTAAGGAATGTGTTCTTTATTTTGAGGGCACTCTGTAGTGAAAGGCTTAAATATTATTCACCTCAAGGACTGGAATCCAGGGACAGAAACTAAGTGACCATTTTCTTGACAGTGATACCAAATATATGAAGAAAACTTAGCTGAGAATATTTATTGGATGGTCACTCCTCCCTTGTGCTGTCCTAAGAGAGGAAGGGCTGTCCTTGCCTATCACTGGGCATTCTCTAATACGAAGTGAACATCTTCGGCCCTACCTGGGGCCTCTCCCTCCTCAGAGTAAACTTTGTGACAGTCTATAGAGTTGGATGTGGGTGACTTTTCATAAAGCTGTAAGGAAGAAAAGGAAACCTATCATTTATTAGCTTCCTGTAGCCATGTTCAAATTCCTGAGCCTGGCCTTTAAGGTCATCTAACCTCTTCCTCCTGAACTCATACTACTCCCCTGACGGATCCTCCCCTCTAGTCAAACAAGTCTCGGAACTTGTCACGTAACCTCCGCTTTAGTGTCTCCGCTTCTGTCCCTCTTTAAAGGCTTAACCTTTCTCAGACTCAGTTTTCTCCTTCGTACATTGGGGATAATAACCCCTTATTCAAGATGTTATATGGATGGTGTGTCTGACTGTAATTAGCACAGTGCCTGACATAAAACCTCACTTGACAAATGTGAGCAGCTGCCGGGCCCAAGTTCTAGACCCTCCATGCGCCACAAACATCAAGGCTCAACTGTTTTCAGGGCTGGGTATGAGATGAGTGGTGGGAACAGGCGCCAGATGGAAAGGACATTCCCTCTCTGAGGCAGTGAACATGCAGAGAAACAAAAATGAAAGCTAAAGAAACAAAAACCAAAAATGAAAACAAACGAAAAAACGTGCCTGGGACCTCATTTAGCTTAAGTCCTCCATTTTGAAATTACCTTGACTTTTGCCTCTTTCCTTTAGATTGTAAATATGAAATTCTCTTTCATCAACATCTGTGCCACTTATTTTTCACTTCATAGTCTTTGTGGCATTATTGATATTTCAATGTACATTTTTGGATTTTCGGAATTGTTATGATAATTAAGTCAAGTTACATACACACATAAAGTGTCTAGTACCTGGCAAGCAAATTTTAGCTTTGACCTCCCGAGTCTCTTACATTCAGAGGCCAGGTCTCTAAGAATTCTAGGAATCTCTTCCTGGCTCGTGAGTGAAGAACAACAATGACAATAACGACTACTACTTATTGAATGATTTGCCACATGACAGAATTTGTTCATGATAACCCATGAGATGGACTCTATTAGTATCATATTTATTGTAGAGGCATCAAAAAATAAGTAACTAGCCAAGTTACACAGTTGAGAAGTAGCAGAATCAGGATTTGAAACAGTGGGGCTGGCCCCACAGCTCTTGTACTAAACACTGTATTCACCCTCCAACCAACTTCTATTCAACTTTTTGAAGGCCAGGTTCACATATTACCTCCTCTTCAACTTTCCATACAGAGTTAGTTAAGTTACTCAGTCTTCTGTACTCCCATGGCACTTTGAATATAATTCCCTTGTAGCAATGATTACACTGAACACATTTTTTTTTACATGTACGTGAGTTTATCCGTACGTGAGTTTCTAAAGGAAGAGTCTGTAAATTACTCATTGTTGTATACATAGTATAGGGCTTGGCACATATTTAATAGGCAAAAATATATGCTTAGATTTAATTGGTGGCTGCAAGAGTTGGAACATGGATGTTCGTACTACGGGTTTTGTAATATTTTTGTTATTGTTGTTCTTTTCTGAGTTGAAGTAGCTAAAATGAGCCTACCTCAGATGTCTCATTTAACCAGAAGCCCCCCGTCCTTCCTTTCGGCTGCCTGTCTTTCCACCCCATCCGTTTGGAGAAGTGTCAGTTCAGCACAAATGTGATGACCCTGTGAAAGCCACAGAAGAGACAAAGGATGTGCTGAAACCTATGCCACTCAGCAATAGTGATCAATATTTCACCAGATGTTACACAAACAAGCCGGAAAATGAATGAAGGAATTTCAGCCCCACCCCGACATGAGCCAAGGGTCCATATTTTATTATGACAATGCCTTCTATTTGTACACTGCTTTAATTTATAATCCTCCCCCTTCCATTATTTCATCTGATTCTTATTTCAACAGCTCACTGGAGTAGGCAGGAGAAGCTCAAGGAGAGGGAGAGATTTGCCCAACATACATAGTCAGTGAGAGATACCCGTTTGCCACACATTTACATAACATGTCATACAAGATGATCAGAATAACTAATTCGCTATTGAGAGCTTCCTGTCCTCAGAAGACACGGATATGGATCCTTAGGGGCTATGAAGACAGGGAAGATTTTGCGGATGATGGAAAATGGAAACGCTGAGGACTGAACCAAGGGACACATGCTGAGGGGAAAAAAAAATGGAGGACATGAGTTTGGGGGTGATGCTCACGCATGGAGACCCAAAATGAAGCTCTATCATGGAAGGTCACATAGTAAAATTTACAGGATAACAAAATTTAAAATGTATTCTGCTTCAAAGAAGAGCTGAGATAAACATCACTGAGGCTAGAGGATTTTTCAATCAGAGTGAATTGACTGGGAAAACTAGATGACATTTAACGTTCATGTGTGCTTTTAAAGAACTCTTTTTTTTTTCTACATCATCGTGACCTCACTAAGAGGCACACACCAGATCCCCTGAGCCCGTGCTCTCCATCTCGGTTCCCTGTTCCCGCCCACACTGGGCTTACTGTCTGCATTACAGGAACATGGAGAAATCCAGAGGTGCGAAGTAACTAGAATGGCTTCTCTGATGTTGGCACATAAGCTTCCTTTGTGCTTCCTCGTGCCTGGTCCCTCTGGTTCCTACGGACCGCGGGTCCTGGTCTTGGACACTCTTCCCGTCACCCCTTCTCCTGGCCTCAGTGGCCAGGCCTGCTCTGATTCCTGGCTTGTCCTGACTCCCTTTGGTCTGCTGGCTCCTCCTCTCCCTACTGCTGACCACAGGGCGGAAGCTAAACTGCTTGGGCCTGTGGCCCACCTGCCTGCTGCCAGCTGACCTGCTGACAGGAGTCTCCAGTGGACATCTACCTTCTCAACAATGTGCGACCACACCAGAAAGTGTCTCAAATAAGGTGGCCTCTGCTCTATTTGGTAATATCTACTGATAGGTCCACGTTTATAAACACACAACTCATGTCGATGGCCTTTGCTTCTGTGAGAGAGGAGGAGGGTGGGGAGGGGGAGAGAGAGAGAGAGAGAGAGTTAGTCCCAGGCTTCTGCAAATGAAAAACATGGCAGAGACATAGGGAATTCCAAACTACAGCTGAAGGCACTGCAGTTTGGGCAGCTGAATCCCATTAAAAATCATGAGAAAGCTCTGCATTCCTGCCATTGTGATGAAGAGGAAAGCAAACCTCTGAGGGTTTCACAAAGAAAACATTTTGTGACCAGAAGGCTTAAAGCCTATAAAATTGCATGCAAATGGAAGTGGTTTGATAGGCACCCAGAAAGTCCGTGAAGGGCACTTTAGTACAGCCCTCCCCCAGGAAGGCCCCCAAAGGGAAATTCTACCCCCCTCCACCTGGGAGCATCTGCAGGAGGAAGTAAAAGCTGGGTGCAATCCCCGACCCTCCAGCTGATGCCAGACCAAAAGGCTTGATGTGCAAGGAGCTGAGAGAAAGCTGTCTTTACAGTGACAGCCTGTCATTGAAAAAATCATTTCATGCCGATAGATAAGGTAGAATCCCTTATTGGTCTTAATTCTTTTCCTCCCGATTTTTACTTTAGACTGTCTCTGGATCTTAAAATTAAAATTTAGGTATAGTTTAAAAGGCACACAAGTTTAAAATTAAATTAAATCATAAATCTCAAAATTAAAATTTGTCATTCTCAGCAATTACAAAAAGAATTAACAAAAAACATTCCTGGTAGCTGTCTTGTGTGCCTGACGAGGCATCATCTCTCTAGGCTCAGTAGAGATATTTTCCTAGGCATCACAGCATGATGAAAAAGGCCAATTTTATCTCATATAAAAGCAACAGGTTCCTATTTTATTTTCACAATGCAAAATGCATGTAGCTCTCAAAAAAAGAGACCATTTTTTAGGGTAGTTTTAAAGGCTCTGTGGATATTTATATTTAATTTTTACGTGTACCATGTTCTATGTTTAGAATACCTTAGGCCAGTAAACTCCAGTGAACATCCAGACAGAATGAAAAAGATCGAGTGATAAGGGGGAAACTATTGCATCTTCAGTCTGAATAGAGTATGACCGAAGGCAGAGAGAACTGACGTTTGCAAACCATAAATGATAGGGCAAGGTGAGTATCCTCGAAAGATTAAACAGAGGTAGCTTTTGCGTAAATGAAAGGAAGCATGAAGTCACACTGTGGCTAGTAATTCTATTGAAACTGTTACCCAAAGAGATGTTTCAATTAGAAAATAAAAACATAGGTTGAAGAGGATGATGAATTTAATAAGAAAAAGTTATTGTGGGATTCTGGGAATGCCTCACAGAAAGCAACCTTGTCTTCCAAGCTATTATTCCTAGTTGTCATTTTAGGGTCTAGTTACTTGGTTGGAGAGATAGCCAGGTTTGTGGTTTGACCCATAAATGGCGATTTGTTGGTTTATGAGAATTTATGAGATGACGGTCTTGGTCTTACCTCCTATAAGGTGCGGAGGTCCACTCTCCTGAACTAAATAACTTGGGCATAAAAAATACAAGATGCGGGGCTTTCTTCTTTATCATAACTTGAATACAAAAGACCAGTGTGAGGCTGGTTCTGCAGTAGCATGATGGGAATTCAGTATGCCACCAGAATTCCATTAGTGCAGTTTGTGCCTAATGTACAATTTCATTCTGTGGCTTCCCTGAGGCCTGGCTTCTCACAATACTTACTTTCTTATAACATACTTAAGATGAATAGCAAATTGATGATGGAGGAGAGTATTCCTGGAATATCTATTTCACCTCAAGACATTTCCTCTGTCCTTTTTGCACCATTCCTTCCTCCCCTCCCTCCTTCTCCCTTGCCTCATACAGGCACGGGGGTGACAAAGGGCACAGCAGGGCATTGGCATGAAATAATTCTGAGATCCCATCAGATTTCCAACACTGGGTCACCTCACTGGCCTCTGACATGGGCTTTCTTTCCAGTGAGTGGCTGGGTACGGGCCCCAGCAAGGGTGTGTGAAAACACCGACTGAGAACACCGCAGGACTCAAGTGAGCCATAACCCCTCTCTGTGCTCCACAGTCCATCTTGGCTAGAAGCCTGTCCTTTGAACTATAAAGGACAACTGAAACTTCCTCAGAAATGAAAAAGGGAAACAACCTCATCTGAGTATTCCAGTAAGAGATACTTTTATAATATATCCATTATAAGCCAACATCTTGGTAAATGTGCTTCTCTAAGATTATTTTGGGGGTGGGGAAAGGGTTGGCTATAGAAGAACCATATAAAATAACTTAAGAAAATGAAGGAAATCAGTTCTCTCTCTCTCTCTCTCTCCCAACTATTAAATTGCAAATGGGTATATATGTCTTTGTCTCTTCAAGTGTGCACTGAAATAAAACAAGAGGACTTGTTTGAGGAGACGGTATTAAGCTCAGTGGATGGAAAGTAAAAACACTTTGAAATGGTTCCCTCAGAGGCTGTGGTGTTCTGAATTCAATGAAGTTCTCTCAGCCACCTTAGGCATTTGTTTTTATTAAGTCTTTACAAAGTAAACAGTTCAACAAAGGCCCTCAGAACTGTGTTTCTGACCAGCAAAATAAGTACAGATTCCAGATGGTTCTCATTTTTCTTTGTCATTAATTCAAACTCAGAAATCTCTTGTTTATTGGACATGTATTTAATCCTAATGTTTTACATACCTCTATTCCAAGAATCTCCTTTCCCATCTCTCTATCCTTTCTTTTGCCAAAGCCATCTTTGGGGTAATTTGTCATAGATGGAACAGGACCTTTCTGGCTTAGTCTCTTGCAGAAGTATTTAAACTTCATGCCAAAATGAGATTTCATAATGATATATAACTTTTATCTATTTGTATTAGTGTTAATATTTCCCTACCTTCTTGGTAGGGAAATTCCCTTCTGAAATTTTTAAAAATTGAATATATGCTTGTTGTTGTTTTTTTTAATTGAATAGAGGTTCAAGAGGTAAATCATCTGTCGAGGTTCTTTTCAGGTCCCACAGATGGCTGCACTTGGATCACACGGCTGGCCTTTTGAATTTTGCCCCTAAGGCTGGTGGGTATTAGAGGAACTATTAGCAGAACTATCCTATGCTCTCCTGGCCCTAGAGATGGGCTGTAGATGATAGATTTATATACTTCATAATGTCCCTTTTTCTACTTGACCCCATTTTGGGGTCCCAGCAGTGTCCAGGAGAGCAGAGAGCAGGGAACCAACAACAATGACAAATCTTCAAGGAAAATACAATGTAACAGTGGTGGACGATGCCAGAGAAAGACACTTGATCTCTTCTCTATGTGCTTGTTTTTAATGGGATAAGGTCTAATGTGATATTTTTGATTTCACAATTCTACTAGTGAAATTATCTTTAATCATGGTGAATATTTATTCAGCCAGGCACTGTGCTAAGTGCTCCTGGGTTATCTTCGTTATTTCTTACAATACTAACAAGTAGATTCTAGTATCTCCATTTTAAAAATGAGGAGACCAAGTCTTAGAGACCCTGATACCTACTTGCTCAAGAAATATATTTGCTATATAGAAAATAAATTGTGTATCTCAGCAAATGAAAGGCATTTTAAGCAAACTCATTTTGTAGGCAGCATTTAGCAATTATTTTAGAACGACAGCATCCTCATATATATTCTTTTTATAGGTTTAGCAGATAATTCACAGGTATTCCCAGGGTTACACCAAATCATAGTAAGGTTGGAAGAGAAGTGGCTGGTAGGCTGGCTTCCAGAATTGGAAATGCTAGATACCGGAGAGACTTCGAACATAGTTACACACTATACGAGCACAAGAGCTCCTTTTGGACAACACAATTTTTTTGCAAATGGCTTCAGAGGGACAGTTCAATGCTTCCAGACCACATAAAAATATTAATTTCACTTGTGAAGAAGACGTTCTATGGATATTGGGTTTAAAAGGCAACTGTTTTAGAAATTGGACACCTTTTATAGGTGCGTCCTCTATATCTACAGAAGACTTCCTTCTCAAAGCTAAAAAGATTTAAATTAGTTAATTAATTGATACCTTCTACTGAATATCTAGTTTTGGTGGAGTCCCATATTAAGTAGCATTTAAGTTGTCATAAAGACAGTATGTTTGTAATGAAATGTGATTTTGTGAGCAAAACTTTAGCTTGCTAACTGAGGAATGGACAAACCTGCAGGAAGGAGAAAAAGGGCAAGGGTGAAGAGAAAGGAAGAAGGAACATCAAATAATCCATCAGATCCCATCAATCCCTACGAGACATTTTCTGTTCCTTTGGTCCATGAAGGCTATTTAAAATAGTGATTCTCAAATTAGTGTGTGCATGAGAATCATCTAGAAGGTTTGTTAAAGCACAAGGGAGGGCCTGAGAACTTGCCTTCTAACAAGTTTGTCAGTGCTGCTGATGTTGTTGGCCTGTTGACCACACTTTCAGCGCAACTTCTCAAATAATTGGAGTCTGTTGGACCTTTCCCAGCTTATGTTCTAGATATTTGCCCTAAACTGACACCATCTTTGGATTTTCTAAACCTGTATTCTTTTGAAAAAGGTCTACAGGTTCACATTTAGTACTTCTTACCTGATGAAATTTGGTAAGTTTTCAACCAGAAGAGGCTTCATGAGAAAAAAAAAAGATGGGAACACTGTTAAGAGAAAGATAAGAGGCAATCAAGAAAGGAAATAGAAATTATTCTATCATAGTTAATGTTAACTCTGGGACGGAGTAAATACCATTATCCCAACAATGTATGAGTTGTATTATCTGCATCACTTTTTACTAGTAACTTAAATTTGCAGATGAAGAAGATGCAATTGGATAAACATAGGGGCTAGTGAAAAAGGAAATTTCACAATTTAGCAATAAATTCTATTGAATAAAAAGTAACAATGTCAGAGTTACAACTAAATATCCTAAACAATGTTAATTAATGTTTATTTTGACCCATGAATTGTTTGCCTAAGTTAAGGCACTATTTTGAGTAACCAAAGCATTAAAAAAATGGGGTTTTTTGCATTCCAAAGTCTGCCTCCTAATGCAATGAAGTAGTCTGTTTATTTGATGATTTCTTTCTTTCTTTCTTTTTTTTTTTTTGGATTACCAAATAATGTGGGGGAGATTATGAGGACAGTGAAGAAATGTCTGAGGGGTATTTGTGAGGATAAGGATTATGGAGACAGTGCTTCTTCAGTAAAACCACTTTTACTATTTTATCAATATTTCCAAGTAAGGAAGTGAATACAATGTTTTTCTTTGGTTAGGGAGTCAGCTCATCAGAACTGCTCCCTTCCCCTCACCCTTCAGATTCTCCATCACATCAAGCTTGGTGGACTTAGGGATCCACAGAGGTAGTGTTTCCACACTTCTTCACCTTCAGTTGGTGCTGGCCAATTTACACCGAACACTAGGCTCATGCATAGACACATTCGTGGGCAGCTTGGCACATGTGCCAGGCTCTCCTGCCTTCACAGCCTGTGTTTGGTGGTGGAGAGATTGTTTCTGATGTGTGCCATTTCTCACCCACCCCATCCCCATTTCCATACAGGTACAGAGACAGTGGCTAGTCATTTCTGGAGCTCCAACACTTGCTCCATCTCTCCTTCCTCCACACCCATCTCTGGATTCAAACTGATTACAGCTCATGCTTCCACTCCTCCAAATCAGCCTCAAGTCCCCCAGAGAGTTCTGACTTATAAATGCAAAAATTTGAGCTTGACCTTCTTCAAGCCATTCTCTTAATGCCCAAATCAATGGTGGGTTTCCTGCAGACACAAGTTGGCTTAGAAAATTCCCAAAGTTGAGGCTTGTAAAGAATCACATCACCTTCATTGCCTAAATACATCTTGCAATATTTTTATTTCAGAAAAGCTATGATGAACTCATAGCTACTTTGCCAAGTGCTTTCTTCTTAAAATTTATGGCAAGCCGGTGCTTCTGAGCTCAGCAGGGCAAGGTGCCCACAGACTTGAACTTGTGAGCTTGTCTGGGCTAGAAATTCAGGAACTTCAAGACACTGAACTCATTTCTAGTATAACTATGTATTTGTGTGTCAGCAAAGGCTATTCTCTTTTTCCTTTACTGAAAAAAAAAAAACTCAACTGCAAACACTGAGTTTTGAGGTTGGCATAAAAGAAGTATTAGATATGACTCTTGCCCTGAAAATGTTTACAATAAAGTCTGAAGGCAAGACCAGCACATGTGGAATAATTAGAAACAATGAAAATGGATCAAGTTAAGCATAAACTATGCAGTACAGACCATACGGAGAGCTGGGGAGAGCTTTAGGAAAGAAGGGATTAAGGTAAAGATTAAAAGATACATATGATTTGTATAAAAAGATGGATGGTCTTTCTCTGCATATTACCTAGAAAGTGAATGTACTAGTTTATATTAAATAGCGCTCACTAAATATCATTGTACAATAACTGTATAAGTGTCTTAAACTGGTAACCAGTGGCCCAAAGAACTTTTTTATTCTACAATCACTTTCAATGTTTTAAAGTAAATTTAAATTAGTTGCCAACATTAATAAGTTCAAAGATTTTACATTAAAGATATGATTTACCATATATTTTCTCTTAAAACCTAGTCCACATTTCTACATTATAATGGAGCTGAGTAAAAAACCCACCTCTGTTGGAGGGAGCATTTGCTATCTAGTCTCCACCACCTACGCCAAGCGCCTCTTCACCTAACATACTTTGTTCATGCACATCTTCTGTCTGGCCCTGTGGGCATTTGAACTGGTAATCTCTGCTGTGCATTAACAGGGCCTCCTGCACGGGAGGGCTGGGACAGATGCTCCACTCCAACTGATTTAATCAAAACAGGTGATTTATGTCCTCTCAACCTCCTTTTTGAAAGATCAAGCAACTTTCACATTTATTAGAAAATATTGTTGTCAGCCTAGAGAGAGAAATATCATGGACCACACATGCAAAGAGTTGTGCTTTGATTCTCAAGTGCATTGGTGATCATGACTCAAGACGTACATTGTACAGTGGGGTTGGAAGGCTGTGTGTGTGTACAAAGGACAGGTGTTTCATGAACTCTTCTAAACTTTGAATGACACAGCAAGTAAGTTGAGGTTGATTATTCTATTTTTCCCTAAAATTTACCTATTTTACAAAGATTTTTATTTAAACAACATTGCTCTCAAAATTTTGAAGTACAGTCAAATCTATAAAGTAGTTATGTATATCCTATAAAGTGTGAGTGTTTACTCTGCACCATCAATTCCTCATAGTCTGTTCTGAGGAAACATATGGCACACGTAACTGATTCGCGGTACAAGCTGCATGTGTTAGATTTGAAAGGAGTTTCATGATTATATTGGAATAGTCAGCCATTTGTTCATTCAGCCATCCCAAATGAATGTATTTAGCCCAGAGGGGGTTGTATGAAATTACCTCTAAGTTCCCTAAAGTTGGAACATGACATATTTTCAGACAAAGGAGCCTGGAATAAAGGCAGCTGACTTAGGAATTCATTTTTCAATACTTTGACTTTAATTTACTTTTTAAAAGATTTCATTTATTTATTTTTTAGAGAGAGGAGAAGGGAGGGAGAAACATCAAAGTGCAAGAGAAACTTCAATTGGTCGCCTCTCACACACCCCCTAACCAGGAACCTGCCCAGGAATAGAACCAGCGGCCTTTCAGTTGGCAGGCCTGTGCTCATCCTACTGAGCCACACCAGCCAGGACCACCACACTCTGACTTCAGGTATCTCTGTGCAGCCTGGTCTGTGTGCAGGCCAGGTATAGCGCCGATACTCAGGCTGCAGGTACCAATGAGTCTATGCAGGTTTTGCATGTCTGGCTTCCCTTTAGGGTTGGTCCTGCAATTCATTAGTAGATTCCCAAGGCTTTCTAGTTGTTAAATACTTCAACTCTACTGCTCATGATCACGTAAGAAGTCTTTTTTCTCTTTTTAGTTCTAATCTCCTCTTGCTGGTTTAACAGAGGAGATTTTACCCTCTCTGTTCAGGGTCATGGGAAGAGAAGAGGAACCTACTGGTATCACACCTTAAGATGGAAAAGTGGTAGAAAACATGACATAAAATACTTGAGTTTTCACTTTTTTTCTTTTCAAAGTTTGCTTTACCTTAGCGCATGGAAGGAGATTCTACTGTAAAACAGCATTGACAAAGAGAACGTGAGAGGAGAGGGTATTTTTATTGAATAGGAACCTGGGCACGGGGCAGCGGACTGTAACCGAATCGGTCTATTATTCAGGGCGGAAGTCCGCCCCCGGAGGCCTGCGCGAGGTGTTGGCAGGGCTACCCTACCTGGTCCTGTGGACCTTTTCTCTTACCGTTTCTCCCCCCAAAAGCAATGGATTCTAATATATTCAAAACATTAATTGTACATATTCAATTATAATTACAATGTATTGAAAACATAGGTAAATCTGCCAAATTTCCGTCAACTAGAGTTATACAGTTAAAATTTTGAGGTAAATACTCCCAACCAATATAAACATGTATATTATGCACAGTTTTTAAAATGGGATTCTACCATAAATACTCACATATATGCATATGCATTAACATACACTTTATATATACATAAATGTCATATGCATACTATATATACTATATACATATATTGCATGTACTGTATACATACATGCATACTGTATAGGTACATATATACATATGTATACATATTATAGGTATACATACACACATATGCATGTATATGCTTATTTGTAAACTATTTCACATAATGTTATAAAAGTTTTTCTACTCCAGTAAATATGCAACTTTAGATAATTTGTAATGACTGTATAATTCTCCATTATATTGGCATATAATTTTCTTAACCAGTACCCTATAATTGAACATTTTAACTTTTTTTCCCATTACCAGCATAACGTGCTTGGGGAAAAAGATTTTTTAAAGTTGCTGGCAGAATTCCACAAGGCAGAAGTGACAAAATGGATTGCCTTCCATGCCAAAGGAGCAGACATTCTGAGGTTCTGGGGACAGTCAGAAAAGAAGGGGTGCTGGGGAGGACCTACATTACAGAGGGCCTCAGATAAGGTGGCCCTCTGCGTGTTAGAAAAAATAGGTTTCTAAGGAATCCCCAAGGAGTTCTTACACCAGGGCATACCTAATATTCAGCCATCTGTTGTGCTGCACCGTGTTGCAACCAGACACAAACTGACGCGTGGACTGTGTAGGTAAAATAAGGGGTTTTATGCCATCGGGCAATAGAGTAAGAAGTATATAGTAGATGTTGCCCCTCCCAGAGTCCTGGGAGGCGAGCACTGCTGAGCTTCCCTCTCTACGTGGGGAGGAGGACTGAAATCGTTTCATTTAAATGCTGAAGTTAGAACGGCCTCGTGGGCCTGGAGGGTTTGGATACACCGAGACGGCAAACGCAACACCAAAATGAAAATCTTTGCATGTTTGTTGACTAAATTCGAATTTAGGAGTGAATTTTGAATTTCCAGTTTAGAAGTAAAATTCATATGCTTTTCTAGATTCTTCTCCGTTATACTTTTTGTCTTGGTCATTTTCTCTTCTTTTTGTTTTCTCCTTTCTTTTAACAAAACCCAAATAACTTGTCCTTAGGTGTTCCATTCACATTGCACAAAACTCAAAAGTTACAAAAGGACATGGAGACTAGAGTAAATCATGCCCACTTAAATCTACCAGTGACCACTTGCTCTAAGAGTCAATGACAGTTATTTAGTTGTACCTTCTTCCAGGTGTTCTAGCATACGCAGCAGGTATGAATAAAGAGCCTGTCCCCTTTGTTTCCACAAATGGTATCATGCTCTACAAAGAGTTTACTGCTTTTTTCACTTAGTATACTTCGGCAATTGTCGTTTCACACTGGGACACACACAGCTGCCCAATGACCATATATGTAATCCAGTGCAAATGAATATATATAATTTATTCAGGCAGTCCTTTTTAATGGAAATTAAGATTTGTTTCCTCTTTTTTGAAAACACAGTTTTATAATGCTCTTAGATATAAGTCTCTTGATTATGTGCAAGTAGATCTATCTAATGTATCTATCAAATATATCTACATATAGAGATATATCTACATATGTAAGTAGAAGTAGAATTTCTGAGTCACATGGTGTGTATATTTTTTAATCTTGATGGTGTTAAATTACCATCCATAGAGATTGTACCAATTCGGACACTCTCTACAAATATATGAGAGTAATGTCTTCCTTACACCTTAGTCAAAAGTTTTAATCTTACCCATATAATAAATGAAAATCTCTATCCCATTTTAATTTGCATTTTCTTATTATAAGTGAATATAGTACATTTAAAAGACCTTTAATTCCTGCTTATTTGTTCTATTTGTGTATTTTTACATTGGATTATTGTTTCTTTCCTTTTGCTTCATAGGAGTTCTTTATATTTTATAGAAATTAGTCCTTTTACTATATAAAGTCTAGCAGACATTTTTCCCAGCTCGCCTTTTAACATTGTTTAGGTATATTTAATTTAGGTAGAAATTTTTATTTTGGGGTAGTTGAATTTACTGAGTTTTTCTTTTATGCCTTTTCATTGTTTTATTTTTTGTTGGGGTCATTATTTTTTCCTTTCAAGAATTTTTACAAAAAACCCTATTAGTATTTTCTTCCAGTGCATTTGTGGTTACACCTTTTATATTTAAATCTTTGGATCCATCTGGAACTATTTTGGTATACTCCTCTGCTTTTCTTCATGTTTCCCTTCTTTTTTAGGCTTAGGCAAGTTGCCAGGATTTGTAACAGGCGAGGCACAGCCTCTCCCTCTCTGGCAGACCTCTTCCCTGGGAGGCCTAAGGGGACAGCTAGCTGCTCTGCGTTTGGTTTGAGAGGTGGTATGGGACCCGAAGTTTGGAGGAAACTAGCTGGGAATGAGACGGTTCCAAGAGTCTCCACATAGCTCTTCCCAAAAGAGTTCAAGGGCTGCTTGTTTTAAGTGTGAAAAGAAATTTCTGGATTCCTGAGTCTATTCTTCAAGTGCTGTTGCTTAACCATTTTCTCTATGAATTCCTTCTGTTTCTCAAAAAATGACAGAATATGTGGAAATAAAATGAGATCAAAAGAGAAAGATAGTTTGGACATACTATTGGAAAGCCATGTGTCTTGAAAGACATAGTTGAAGGATTGTGCTGGAATAGGTGCCCTTAAAGACCTTTATTTTCTGGTTATACCAGCTTTCCCATCAGAAAATGGACAATTTTAATATAGGCCTTGCTACTTCTGGATCTGTCAGGGCTCCCTGAGACTTCCCACCCTTCATTGTTAACACAGGGGTTGGGCTAAGTCCTCAGGGTCCCTTCCTGCCATGGCACTCCCTGGCTCTAGGTGACATTCAAACAGAACAAGGGCAGTCATTACCACTGCCATCTCCACTCCACTGCCAAAGCAACAACAACAACAACAAACAAACAACAAAAAGACCTCCAACTCTGTCCATTTCTGAAGACTGAAAACAAGAAGAGGTGTTTCTTTCTAAATACTAAAACAAACCCCCAACACCTTGAGCAGAAAGCCTACAGGAGTATACCTCACCTCATACAGTCCCGTCTTGGACCTGGCAGGCTAATCTGGTATTGTTCCAGCTGCATATCGATGCCTAATACAGTTGAACTACAGCTGCGCCCCAATGGGTCACAACTATATTTGGCAAGTTCACACCAAGTGTAACTACTTCTGGTAAAGAAGTCATTTCAGTTTGGGAAAAATGTGTAATATGGCCACTTAATTTGTATTGGTTTGAAAGTTGCCAGACTTGTCCTGCCAGGCATTAGAGTCAAGAATTTTCATCTTCCTTGGCTCCACCCCTCTCCCTGTGCGGAGCAGAACAAAGGGAGGAGGCCCCACGGCAGTGCCATCCACGCAGCCAAACAGAGGTCTGGGTTTTGAAGGAATGGAGACTTTTGAATTATAAAATGTCTTCCACAGAAGCTTTCACTCAAGACTTTTATTGGTTGACTTTACATATAGAAATGAATCCAAGCTGTGTAGTAGCCATTAGAAATGAAGTGACAAGAACAGGTCTGCAGTGATTCCTCCCATGAAAGATAATTTCCCTGTGTTTTTAATTCTCTACATTACACACATAGGGGGCATGCCCATAATTGTTCCCCCTGTATTCTTAATTTGGAAGATATCACATATATTAATTAATATGTTTCTGTAAGTGACATGGTACCTGATTTTAGCAAATAGAAACTCTGTGTGTAAGTCAAGTCCCTCTGTAACTAATAGGTGAACTGCTTAGGTCAATATTTGCTTTCCCTTATGCTTATGTTGCCCTGGGGCTTTTCAAAAAGGGCCCTTGACCTTTTTTTCTAAAGCCATTGTTTTGCTCTTCAGAGGAAGGCTGTCAATTACAGCCTTTAAACCACCTATTATTCTGAGCTACTGCTGTCCCATAATCTTTCTGCCAAAGTTTCCCTTGGTCAATACTCTTGGACCCCCGAACTCCATGCTCAAATGGAAGCTGCGTAACCTCCTTGGATCCCAGCAGGTCATCCTATTTTACCTCATCTCTTCTCAAAGGGGACAATTTCTTTTTCATCTCATCATTTAAAAACCATAGAGGTTTTGGTCTAAAACAAGGTTATACATGTTCCTTCCCAAATTCATTATTGTAGAGCAGAAACTGAGGAGCTGAGACAAATTGAAATCATGTTGTTCCTTAAAGATCAAAGACGCCAACATGAATATATTTTCTCTCACTCTAATGAGAAGACTATCCAGGCTGAGGAATTTAAATATTTCAAAGTGACAACAAATATGAGCACAGTGCAGCGAGAGACTCAATAAAATGGAGTGTAAAACTTGAAGGAGGCTTGTAGAGGAATTAGAGTGTAAAGTAATAGTGAGTAAGTGGTATAAAGTAATTGTTTTCAAGAAGCAAAGGCTATTAGAGCCTAGAAAGTTTACGACTTACAACTTCAAATTATTTATCTTGTAGGAGTTCTGGAAATAAAGTTGTTTTTAAATATTTCTAAGTGTACAATTATACAACCTTGATATTGGTGAGCAAACCTGGACTTTTCCAAGCTTGACCATGCCAAGAATTTTCAAATGTCATCAGTATTGTCATAGACCTTCTCATGCACTTTCTTCATCTTCCTTACCTATTCTCACTGAGACGCACACTTAATCAAAGTTGTATTGCAACTACGATAGATTTTTATACAATGCCCTAATTCTTCATAGTTTTTATACAAATGAAGTGATTTTTAAATATACCTGAAGAATATATGGAAATTCTTTCACTCATTGAGAGGTGGGGTCGTTGAGCCCTCCTGTTGAGCCTGGGCTGTAAGCAATAACTGTATTACTGTGGGAATGATACTACATAAGGCAGGGTCAGAAAAGGCCACGCAGCCTCTTCCTGGTTCTTGCAGAAGTTAACCACCACATAAGAAGTCTGGCTATTATATAAGTCACGCTGGAGGGGCTACTTATTGGCACTTTAGTCAGCAGCCCTACTAAGCTCCCAGCCTATAGTCAATATCAACTACCAGACATGTCAGAAAGAAGCGTCAGGATCATTTCAGCCCCTAGTCATCAAGTTGTCCCTGGCTCCTGAGTCCCCTTAGCTAATGTCCCAATGTGGAAAGAGACAAGCTCTCTGTACTGAGTTCTGTCTGAACACCTGACCCATAGGATCTGAGTGTAATAAATGGTTGTTTTATGCCACTAAGTTTTGAGGTGGTTTGTTATGCAGCAATAGTAATTAGAACAATTCATAATCACTATAATTCAAATTGCGTTTCTTAATTAATCCACCATGTTTAATTCAATTCAGGCTATAAAATCTTATGCTGAAGAAAACTCTGCTGACTTAAATCTTCTTAGTAGTATGTTTTCCCAACCTACTATGATTTAGCCATTGCACAGAAATTGTATTTGGGTTGGAGAGGGGGTAGGGGGTGGATGATTTGGATGTTCTTTTATAAGAAGTAAAATGGAGAAGCTTTATTTAGTCTAATGCTTCAGGGGTCTAACTTAGTTACCATGTACAATTGACTTGCACCCTACTTATTATGAACTACTTTGGCACCAAGGTTTTCAATGTCGTTAGTGACCAGAGCTTAGAGAGTGCACACACCTGGACCAGAATACCCCAGAGTGCCAGGTAGCCTGAATGGTGCTCTGGCTATCTTCCACTATCCAATGAACACTGCCACGCACGGCACCAGGACAGAGGTGCATTCATCCACAGGGCAGTGCTCTGGACCTAATCTCCTGACCCATTTCCCTCAGTCCCAGACCCAGGCAATCTCTGATCAAGAAAGCAAGATACTCATTTTTAGATCATGGAACCCATGGACATGGGGGTGGAGCAGGATCATAGATATGAAGGTGAGTGATGGTTGTGCCTCTCCATTGCTGTCTCTCAGCTTGAAACTGAAGGAGCAATTGGTGCCAGACTTGGGCCCTGGAGGGCTGATAAAACAGAACAAAGTGGGAATCTTTGATTTTGACCAAATTCTATGGAATAAAAAAATAAAGTAAATGGGCAATGCTGGAAACATAGTTTAATAAAATGGTTTAACAGCAGGATCTTTCTCCAGGATTAGATTTCCTAGAAAATATGAACTAAATATGTTACTAATTTTTTTCAGTTGAGATAGGTTAATGTGCTACTTTCTTCCTTTTTCTTTCCAATGCATCATGATAGTGAAAAGCTCAATTGAAAGTGCCCGAAAGGATCATAGGCATCATTCAGAAGCCCTCGACCTTATTTTAACTGAATATATTTGGCATATCCATTAACATGGAGACCTCGCCTTCTGGGAGGTCATTGTTCTTCAGTTCAGGTCTGTTTTTCGGAAGCAGGGCAGTATTAGGTTAAAGAAGTTAAGAAGCTACCCAAGCCTACTGTCCAATTTGGTCGTATCTTTGTTTATAAGTCTACTGCAATTTGCATATAGCTCTCTTAAATGTATGATTCATAGCTTCAGACTCTGCTGTCTACAGAAGATGCTTTTTTTCCCCTGCTCTCTAAGCACTGGCGGTTTACAACACCTTTTCAGTGCTGGGCCACTGCAGGCTCTAGCACAAAGGACGTCCCTTCCAATATTGAAGGGGCCTTCAAGTTGAATTATTTGCTTTCACTCAATTTTACATGGTAGTCCTCAATGATTAAACATGCCTTCCTCGTAATAGGGTTAGGGTTAGAAGCCACAAGAGAAAGACCATATTGATTGCCTGAGAAATTAATGTTGTCATTGATACAAAAGAATCGTGGTCACGGTAATTTTTTTCCTCTGCAGTCACGTATGGTAAGATTCATCTGAACCCTCCTGACCCACCCTTGAAAGGTAGCTGATGTATATGGTTCTTGCAAAAGAGTAGCATCTGAAAAGTTACCTAGATTCAGAGGGCAAATACTCTGTACTCAGAATTTAGCTCCGTCTTCCCCTAACCTGTGGCATTTCCAGGTGGGATGGAAAGTTGCTAACCCATAGTCTTCTGATGGTGGGGAGAGGCGCTTAAGAACATGGTTTCAAAGTTGTCAACAATCCAAGGTTAATTTCATTCAATAAACTTTGTTTTCAAAGTGCGAACAACAGATTACTTTCTCTCTACTACCAAGAGGATGAATTGAAAGCTTTTATTATGGAGGAAACAAGAGTAATTTTGGAGTGTGGAGAAATTTATGGGAGTGCAAGTCAGGGTAAGACACAGGAAGGGCCCCTTGGGAGGCCTCGGCGTGCCCGCAGAGAAGAGGGATCAATGCGAAGGAGTGAGAGGCTTCAAAAATCACCTGGCCCCTTGGCCAGCACACCAAGCCCATCACGGTTGGAAACTCTCTCCCATGCTGCTTCTGACATGCTGCCTACGCAAATATTACTACATTTCTGACTATTACCACTTCATTCACGGTGTAGTTTGTTATACAAATATATAGGGCACTAATATGAAAACTTTTAAAGTGTTTCTTATCAAAGAATACTTTGTGTTGGATCATGTTCATTTCATTATAATAGATGAGTCCCTGTTTTCTTACACTTAGACTGGGATAGAGAAAACAATGATGCAAAATATAGATCAACATGTATTTATTCCATGTTGATAAATGTAACCCAGATTGCTAGTATCTACTATAATGGGATCTGCAAAATAGTAATAAAATATAGTCCTATGATAGAAGGACTACAAAACATAAAGACAAAAGACTAACAGAAATGTCATAATGGAGAGAGAACAGAAAAATAATAAATTACTATTTATAATGTGAAGGCTTTAGATAAACTCGGAAGTGGCTTTATAAGTCATCTAGTATTTTCTACCTCTGCACATAAATGTGCTTAAACTCATTTCATAAAAACTTCCACAAAAGGTGTTTCAACCCTTTGTGTAACCTGTTTATATGTGCAGACTTAGGAAAGTGGTCGAGCAGATGGCAGGAATTACACCTGCAAAAAAAAAAATGGTTACCTTATTTATTCTTGGTTAGAGGAAGATTAATGAAGGAGATAGAAAATGTTCAGTGGAAGGTAGTTGAAGAATATGACATTGGAGGTTCTGAAGAGCAGAAAATTCAAGATAAAGTGGATAAGCAAAATGTATGAAGCAAAGAGGCGGGAGGAAGGGTATTGGGGGAGAAATGTGAAGGGGACCGGGGGAGATATAAATCGCTTAGGGATGTAAATTTTACTATGGTTTAGAATGAATCACCTAGGGAGTTTTTTGTTTGTTTGTTTTGTTGTTGTTCTTTTTTTTTTTTTAAGCATATACTTGAAACCCACTACCGAATGATTCCGAATGAATTGTCAGGACTAGGATCCAAGATAATGCATGATAACATTTCATCTGAGTGTTTATGACACAGGCAGTCCAAAGGCTTACATGTCAGAAACACTGTAAAGGATGATTGTTGAAGTCTTACACAAGAGGGCAAATTTATGACCTTTAAACAGAAAGAGAGGAATAAATAATATTTTCTTAGTGAATTTATAGATCTTATTTTTTTTTCTGAGTGAGAGATGGTTTATTCTCCAGAGTTAGTTAGAGAGGATCCTGAGCCTGCCACCCAGCCATGTGTCCTGACCAGGGACCAACCCAGCGACCCTTTGGTTTATGGGCCGACGCTCCAACCAGCTGAGCCACATTGGCCAGGGCTTGTTACTTTCTTTATAGCCACCAAGCACCGTGTTAAGTGCCTGGAGAAAATAATAGGGCCCCTCAAAAAGCCAAACATGAGAGTCTTGAAATCATGTGTCGGGAGTTTAGAATAAAATCAGAGACCTACATCTGAATTTGGGGAGACACTTGTGTAGGAGCTTCAGTTGAAGCTGTGTGAGTACGATGAAGAGGGTAGAGGAGGAGAAAGTTCAGGAGGAAACTAGGTGATGGCCCCAATCTCCAGTGATAAATAAGGCATTACTGTGTTATACAGAAGACACACATTAAGCCTCTTAACAAGTAGGAGGGATTATGAATTGGGAAACTGGGACATAATTAGGGACTAAATCTCCTTTGGAACAGAAACCTTGTCTAACGTTCCTCCTCACTGCCCTGCCCACGAAGGACTTGATCGAAATGCATAATAGGATCAAAAAAGAAGTTGCTGAGAAAGACAAGCTTGACTGAGCCTCTGTCTGGTAAAGCAATTAAGCAAATGTCACCGCAGAGCAAATTTCAGCACTTAATGTTTGACTGATCATTAAGGCATTCACCTACTCACAATGCAAATTCTGCAAAATAAGCTGGTGCTATGAAATGTTTTGGCACATGTTAAGTAAAAGAAATACCTTCTAAATTACTCAGTGGCTGATATGAAAAATGAATAAAAATGCATTACGAGACAATGTACAGTGCATTAAAATACATCAATCTGTTAAGCTGAGCAAACAAAAGCTTTCTAAATTTTACCCTCGATGTTTGTCGATGGGAAGAAAGTGGAGATCGAGATGGCAAATTCTGAGTTTGCTGTGATTTCCCATCACGGCAGAGGTAAACTTTTCCAATTCATTCAACAAAGAGCATGTAATATCTACTATACGCGAGGCCCTTTGGTATTTATGTGGGAGATCAAAGGTGGATAATGTTTAGTCATGGCTTTGAAGGAGCTTATGAGTAGCTGAGGTACTTACAAATGACTACATCAGAAGGCAGGGGGTGATTATGAAGTGGCTTTGCCTATCTCTTGTTTCAACCTTTGAACAAATCATCCAAAGAATTTTGGACCTTACATAGGAGGTAAAATGAGCCCAACATGTAATTAAGTTAACAGCAACTCTCATACTATTGTCTTTTCTTTAATATATTGCTACTATTTATTGGCCAGGAGCAGACCACATCAGTATCTCATTAAAACTACAAATATGCAAGTGCTTAGACTTAATCAGTTCCAAAGTCAGTTTCTACATGGTCAAGTTGTAAAAATCAGAGATAGATATAAACACACACATATATTACATACAGTGACATATATATAAGAAAATATAGATTATTTATTTTAAATGTTTATGTATTTATATTTACTTACATTTTGTTTATCTATAATTAATATAATAAATACATATTTACAAGTATATTTATTTATATATATTAATCTAAAAATACAAATGTATCATAATATATAAATATTGCCTGGCACATAAGAGGCAATCACTGTTTATGTGTTGAACGAATAATGGTTAGAACATAAAAATTAGTTTAAATTTGCTATGAACTGTTATATGTGTATGATGTGCATTAATTGCTACCCGTGGAAACTGTTAAATTTATCACACTATTTAGATAGACATAACCAGTAGAACTTTTTCTTGAAAGTTAAAGACTCCCCCACATGCATCGGAAGATCACTTGCTCAAGCCGCCAGCCAGGGGAGCCCTCCTTTGCCAGACGACAGCCGTTCGGTGGCCCGTAGTTAAAATGAGACCTCAGTTTTCACGCCACTGCCCCTTTAACTAAGAAGGCTGTTTGAGTAACTTGCACTAGCGAGAAGGGCCCACAGCATGTGCGCTATTGATTGGCGTTAGTGTTTCCTGGTGCCGGCCAGACTACTATTAAAATAAATTTTGCTTTTCAGAACAGTGTTAGATTTATAGAAAAATTGTGAAAACAGTTCAGAGACCTCCCATATATCCCCTGCCCAGTTTCCCCTATTATTAACATCCGACATTAGTGTGGTATATTTATCATAAGTAACAAATATTGATGTATTATCATTAACTGAAGTCCCTATTTCGTTCCTATTTCCTTAGCTTTTTACCGAGTGTCCTCTTGCTGTGCCGGCATCCCGCCCGGGGCAGCACGTTACACCTAGCGGTCGTGCCTCTGTAGGCTCCTCTCGGCTACCGCAGCTTCTTAGACTTTGCTTGTTCTTAATGACACTGACAGTCATTTTGCTCCTTTACTGGGTTTTGTCTGATGTTTTCTTCATGAATTGGTTGTAGTTATTGGTTTTTGACAAGAACACCACAGATGTGGTGCCCTTTTCACCATATCACATCAAGGATGCATATTGATAGTATCAAAATGATTTGTCACCTTTCATGTTGACCTCGATCTCTTGGTTGCAGTGGTGTTCGCAACTCCCCTGTGACGTCACTCTTGCCCCTCTTTCCAAACTGCACTCTTTTTAAGAGCCATTACTCACAGTGCCCGTTTAAGGAATTAGGGAGCTATGACTCACCTCCTTGAGGCCGAAGTGTCTATATAAACCATATGGAATGTTTCAGTATGAGAATTTGTTTTTCCTCCCTTATTTACTTATTCATTCATTCATTCATTCATTCATTCATTTGTAACAGTATGGACTCATGGGTATGTTATATTTTGTGTTATAATCTAAACAGTACTTTATTTATTCTGATGCTCAAATTGTTCCAGCTTTCAACTACTTCCTTTGGTATCCCCTTACCATCACAAGTTTTGGTTTGGTTTGGTTTGGTTTGGTTTGGTTTGGTTTGGTTTACTTTAGTAGTTCCTTACTTTTTGGCTCTCTAAGAGGCTCCAGGCTCATCTTATACATTTTTTGTTCCAGTCCTAAAATCATTCATTACTACAAGAATCTCCTTATTGAAGAATGGTCTTAGAAATGAAAGAACCAGCAGGAACATGGTATCCTCCAGAGATTTTTGTATCTCTTAGAGCTACTAGCTGGCAGGTATCCCCAGAAAATCTTACCCATTCTTCTACCATTAGGCAGGTGTTTGGGTTCTGACACTTGTGGCTGTAGCATCAGATACCCACCCCTTAGGGAAGGTGACCTCTTACTAACAGAGAACTCATCTCAAAACAGCTAAACAATAGCTAAAGTAAAGAAATTGTTAGCTAGGTCAGTGATAAACACCCAAGATTTTCTGAGCTTTCTGCATTCTTAGTCCTTGTCCTTAGGCTAGATACTCTCATGAACTCTCATGATCACAAGATGCTTGACACGGTCTGGGTGTCACATCCAGATACAGAGAAAGTCTACTTCTTGCTTTTGAAACCTGAGGGAAAAAATTCGGAACACTCTCAGCAGACCTCTTCTTATTTTTCACAGGCCCAAACTGGGTCATGTGTTCATCTCTAGACCAATCACTGGTAATGTAAATAGGGTTATTTGGTTTAGACCAAATAGAGTATATCCTTCAGCTTCCCTGGGGGTAGTTACCTGAATAAAATCAGTTTCATTAACAGGGAAAAAAGAGGAAGATGACTAGTTGGCCACCAAAAATGGATAATAGAGCAGGTGAAAGATTATTACATTCCCTCATAATCCAGATTAAGTTGGGTTTTTTTAACTACACACACACACACACACACACACACACACACACACACACAGAGTCTTTATACAGGGTGGGACAAAAGTAGGTTTACAGTTGTGAGTATACGAAACAGATCTTATTTTTGTATTATTATTAATTATTGTATTATTTACCATATGAACAACTGTAAATCCACTTTCGCCCCACCCTGTACTTCTTCACAGCATGCCGTAACCTCAAAAGCAATACCTGAGAAAGTTTACCTGGGGATAATTTATTTGGGGGCTGATCTCAGAAAGCAGAAGTGAGGAACTAGAAGAATGAAACAGAGAAGGAGAAAAGCAGTTATAAGGATATAATATTAGAGACTTGGCCACTGCCGTGGGCAGCTGATGCTTGAGCCTTCTGGAGCACTTCGAGAAGCTCCATGAAAAACATCTTAGAGCTACCCATTCATGGGATACAAAGGGGAGGCATTAATTTATTCACCTTCATCTCCCAGTGATTAAAGGTGGCTCCATGGGTGTTAACTTATCACCCCCTCTCCAGGCTGGATAATTGTGAGTTCTCAGCAAGTTTCCACACCTTAGCATCAGAGAAACCCTAGGGCAAGAAGCAAGAAGTCCATGGTCTGAGGACAGGCACCATCAAATTACACCTCTGCGAAGCTGGTCAAAGGCTGTCTTGTGCTTGTTACCACAGCAGTGGTTGGATAGGAGGTGGGGCTCGGAGCAGGTGAAAAAGGTGCAAAAGAAGTGTTCGATGCATAGCATTTAGTCTGATTATAATTATTCACCATTTGTGGGAGTATTTAATATAAAGCTCCTCTACCAGACCACAAGCTCTATAAGGAGAGGAATTGTGTGTCTGGCTTACTTTTTCTATCTCTGTCACCTATCACAGTGCCTGGTACACTGGAGGCACTCACTAAAAGTATAATGGGTAGATGGACAGATGGATGGATGGATGGATGGATGGAACAAAAAGAAGAAGAAGGGAACCTGATTTCCAGACCCATCAGCTAAAAAAGCAAATCACTGATAATAAACAAAAAATCAACCCAACCTGACCCAGGTAAGGAAACAAATCACTTGGGCCTCCATAGGTTCTGAGGTCTTTGAGGGGTTGGTTTAGGAATGGGCTAGGTCAGATCCGAACTAGCGACTGGTTTGCAGACTCCCTACCTGAGGGAAGGCATCTCCTCCTGACTCATCCAGCAAGCATTTGTACTTCTGCAGAGCCCATAGGAGTTCTCATTCAGGTGCGTTTTCTCTGGAGTAACTCCTAGCATCTCCCAGGTATGTGGGAGGCCAGTTCCTGGTTTCCTCAGGCAGTCCTGTGGGAGCGGCCTAGCATTGACCTGACCACCTAGGAGTCATAGGGTACGGTGCATAAAAGGGCCACCTAGTCTGACTTGAAGCCCAATAGCCTCAGAGAGCCCCCATCCACTTCAAGATGAGGAGAAGACGCAGGTATGCTCAATGCCCCCAAAGTGGCCATTCCATTGAGTCTCACTCTGCTTGGGGTGTGTCTCTCTTACGGTTTTGGATTTATGGCCTTTTGTCCTTTGAAATTAAGTCCACAACTTCTAGGGGAGCAACTGTGTCAACCTTCATTTTTTAAAATCAACTCTAATATGTATAGATGCTAAATAATAAAGAGACTAACTATTCACTTCCTTCATAAAACACTTTAGCTAAAAAATGTTCGGAATTTCTTTCCCATGTTCAGGCGGCATATAGTCCCATGTTTGTATCTTGATGTAACCTGATCTGAGAACCTGTCTGATTAAAGCCATGTCTCCATCCTGCAGAGTTAAGGGCATTTATAGAAAAGAATATCTTTTAATGACCATTGTGCAAATGCTATTAAGGCTATTATTCTGAGTGACATTTCCCATCACTTGGCTGGGATTTGTCTGTGTCTGACATTTGCTTCCTTTTAAAAACGCTGTAGAGACTTTTAACTCCAGTAGACCTCCAAGAGAAGGTAAACCTGAGCAGTTTTTATAATTTAGTCCCAGAGATCCTTTTAGAAACAAGAAGAGCTTATTCACAATACATTAAGAACTTTCTCTGATCTACTTGCCAGTTCACTGAGCCAGGTCAAAGATGTTGGCAGTCCCCTCCATTTGGACTGACATTACCTACGGTAATTGCCCAGCAGAGCTGTCGTCTCTGGATCCCTTCCAGCCTCTTACGACTTCCTGCAGGAGCCACTGAGAATCTAGGTCTGGCTTACAGGAGAGACGCATTGCACTCCTTGTTGATGGCAGGCATAGCCAGTCTTTGCATTGGAGATCTTTCGGGCAATTTAAACACCTCCCTAGCCTAATCCAGGGGCTTACAGTTTCCAGGTGGATATTGTTTGACTTGTACATGTTAAGTGTTCTTATCGCACACAAACAAAGTAAGGATGAGAAATAAGCAGGCTGGGAGGAAACTTTTGGAGGTAATGGTTATCTTTATGGCATAATTTAGTATGGGATTCCTGAATATTACTTATCTCCAAACTCACAAGTTGCATGCATTAAATTTATGCAGTTTTTATACGTCAGTCATACCTCAGTGAAGTGGTTTAAAAATTAAAAGTAAATCAAATGAGTTGCCATTATTTTGGAATTAGGAATTCCCATAAATATTTAAATTTGGCTTCTTTTGAAAAAATCAGAAGCTCTGGCACTACCGAACCCCATATTGGCACACAAATGGGGTTCGGCAGTGGCTGTCCTTTGGAGGGGAGTGGGCACTCCAGTTTGGCAGAGCAACTACAGTAGGTTTACGTCTGCATCATGCTCAGTCCACTTCCCACATAAAATCACAGCCTGGCTGAGCTCAGAGAGCCAAAGGAAACTAGCGTTTGGTGAACACTGCCTGCCTGCCTGCCAGGCATTGTATCATGTCCAAGGTCATATAAGTACTAAGTGGGAGAGTTGAAATTCAAGTCCAAGTTTTCCATTTTCATGTCCAGTGCTGTTTCTCCCTCCTTCACCACCCTGCTTCTACCTCCACATCCTGAAGCATCATCTCAGAAATCCAAACGAGCCGGGAGGTACGGAGTGTCTCCTCCTAAGCTGCTCTCTGGTGGGGCTGGCACTGGCGATGCAGCTCAGAGAGAACGCCCTCCTGACGGTAGTGTTGACATACAGGCATAAATGCCATTTTCATCACGTGTCAGAGAAACAGGAGCCACCCACTATTTACACCATGTGGCTGGCTCTAATTTCCAGTAATTTTGAATGGAATAAAATGTACCAATAACCAAAAGGACATCATTCCTACTTCCCAAGGAAATGGTACCAGTAAAGAGGTAAATTTAAGGATGGAGAAGGGCGAACCCCTTCATGGGGTCCCGTGGCTCTCACCATGCACAGCCATGGCATGAGCACCATTCTGTTGGGGGTTCAGATGGCTGGACATGTGCTGGGTGCAGAGGAGTCAGTGTGTAAGGCATGGTCCCTGTCTCAAAAGGGTTACACTCCAACTGTGGAGCAAGGGCATAGCCAGGAAAAAAGGATGACAGCAACTGATGGCACAAACGCAGAATGCCAGATGACTCAGAGGGAAGGGAGATAGTCTTTGCAGGAAGATACCCTTCCACACCCAAACGTGGCTCCACAGGCTGTTGGAGGCCTAGAAATATCCAATCAATGATTCAAATAAGGTGTTATTGGCCTGACATGTGATACTGCATTGTGATTATAATATTAAGCAAGACTTTCCTGACTCAGTGATAACTAAAACCAAATTTTGCTTTGAATTGATTTTTTTATTTTCATTTTTAGGTCTTTTTGGAGGGGAGTGGTAGGGAGGGATACCACTCTCCATCTCCCTATTTATCCATCCACCCACCTCAATATATCATATACTGAACTAGGTGCCAAGAGTCCAAAGACCTGGGGGACCTGGTCCCTGCCTTCAGAGCATGCTCTGCCAAGGAGCAACATCGCACCTGTTACCTACAGGGTCTACTTGGCAATCATACCTGGAATATAAATACCTCCTGGACAGAATAATAAGCTCACTATATGGATTAAGCATCATGGGCATGCATTACATGGGTCGTTCGCAAATGATAATGTCAATACAAATCACCTGGTGTTCTTGATAAACTGCTGTTCTGATTGAGGTCTGGTGTGGCCAGATGTCACATGTCTTCTTGGCTCCCAGATGATGCTGATGTTGCTGGTCCTTGGACCACTCTTTGAAGGGCAAGGTTTTACAGTACATCAGGATGATATTGATGAGTCTGGGCTTTTAAACACCAGAAAGAGCCACACTTCATAAATTCAAGAGTAAATACACCACTGGCGAATTCACTTTTTCTGACTCAGGAAACAGCTTTACAAGAGTGCTTTAGGCTTTAACTCCTATCTTTCCTATCTTCCCCCATACTTCCCCTTCCAAAAATTAAGAATTTAGTCCATTTTTTTCTATTTCACAGAGCTTCTTCAATTTTCTCTCAAAAATGGCTGACTGTGGCTTTAGACATCCACCAAGGACGTGGTGGTGCAGAACAAGGTGAGGGGGGCCAGAGCTAATTACCCTACACCTGCCAGTCTGTGTTAGGGATCCATCATGGTCACATTTGCCCAGTGTTGCAGACCAGCAAGGGCGCCCTCAATTAACCCTGATGGCTACCGGCCACAGGGCACCTAACAGCTTGTGGGTGATTAAGAATGAATTACTAACCTTTCATTTAAAAGGTCCCAGGAAAAAAGTGGAGACAAATACCAGGTATGTTTACATTACTCGCAGAGTTTAGCAATCGTGAACACTCTCGCTTATTTCCTGGCAATGCCTCTTTTTACTTTTTCTACGTTTTTAAGTGGCACTTGTTTTTTTGCGTCACAGTTGCAGAGCCTTAATGAAACGTTGGCAAATAATGGAAATTCCTTACCTTCTAAGATCCGGAAATTTGGGGTGTCATTCCTTCATAAGAGAAAAGAAATTGATAATTATCTCCACTTTTTGATGTTGGGCGCCCAGTTTATTTTATAGCGAAAGATGGTTTCACGGCAACACCTCATTAACATCTCTGTGTACGTTATACGATATTGTTTACAAACCCTGGATGGCTCCAGTTTCAATGAAAAAAGTCCCATAATATTTTTTTTCAGGGCCACACAGATTGCCAGCATCCATCCAATCTTGAAGTCGGTGGGAAATATGCCCACCCTCCAAAATTCTTACAGATGCACCTTTTTCCAATAAAATATTCTTCTTACATATGGTGTGTCCTTGGCACCCTCTCAAGGGTGTCATATTTAATGATGAAGAGAAAGGCGAACATCACCATAGTTAAACACAAATCACATGAGGGCAGGATGCCACAGAAAGGAAGGTCTCAGGGGATAGAAAACTGGTTCACTGAAACAGCTCCACACTAACAAGCACGACAGGGCTCTCAGTATGCGTCGCCAGAAGATGCGTTGGGTTAGTCCACACCAGCCTAGGATATGAATCATGGAATGCCACTCCGAGACTATTGCAGAATGGGATATGATATAAACCAGCAAAGGCTGCAGTTTAACCTCTGTGATTCATGCATTACAGCCTGTGGCTTCAAGAGAGGGTTGGGAGTCAAGATGACACCAGGGCACAGGCGGAGCAAGCTTGCAGCCAAGAGCAACAAACAGAAGCATCACCTTCTCAGCGGAGACCACGGCGCACTGAGCGGTATACGTTACCTAAGGTAGAATTATGTAAACTGTCAGTGGGATATATACTAGGGGAAGACAGTTTTATGCTTTTTTTTTTCCTGGTGTAAATATTTAAACTCCTCCATAACATTAGCGTTATGACCTACTTTTCTGGAATGAAATTCTAAAACAAATTGACAGCCAAACACTCAGTGGAATTTCTACATGCCAACAGGTTTGTTTCCATTGCAGAACACCCAAAGGTTTTACCTCACTCAGTTTTCATGGTGTTACTGCTTCTCGAACCCTTAAGGTCATTGCACTCTGGTTCTTGCTTAGCAAGGATGGCACTCCAGTTCCAGGAATACTCAGCCATTAGCTGAATTGTCCATTTAACCTCTGCCTGGCCAGTGGTATTATAAACGTTTTTTTCTAGCATTTACTTTTGAGCATTCTTTTACCTGGGTTTCTCAAAATAAGTCCCCTGTAAAGATACCATTTCTACTCATGTTTCTTTATGAGAAAGATCATTAAAGGCAACAGAAGTGCTCAGGGCTGAAACCCACCTTAAAAAGTTGTTGTCAAGCAGTGGGCTTATGCTGTATGCATGCACGTGAGTTGTCATCAGTGTCTATTAAATTATGATGAAGATGATTTATAGTAGACAATTATTTTTGGTTGCCTAACCTCCATCTCATAACACCCCAATATTTGGGAGGGTGAATTATCTTCGCTCCATTAGTCTGTTAGGGTTCAGAAACTAGACTCAGGCATGTGATGGTTCAATCAGAGCGAACTTCAGGAGTTTCACAGGAATGATAAGAGAAGCAGTTTTCTCCTTCGTGGTAGACACGATTTTGAAAAGACCTCTCCACCTCAAAGGTGGTGTTGGAGCTGCTGGGGCTGCAGCGTGGAGGCTGGGAGTAGGGCTAACACAGTGGAAGACAGAGAAACTGAGCACTCACGACTAATTGAGCCCCGAAGCAATTCGTGTTCAAAAAGAGACATATCCCTAGATTTTTATTTTTGGAACCAAATATTTGCCTTTGAATTACGGCAATTTAGGTCAGGGATTCTGCTTGTTATAGAAATCCAGAATTGTTGGATTTTATTTTTTTACCAAGTGTTTAAAATTGTTCATTATTTTGTCATCTGGTATTTATAATAAAATTTCAATGAACTATCTCAAGGAAGAAAAAAGTAGAGTGAATATTTTTAATTTAGATATAATCCCCTCCTTTCATTTTTCTCCACAACTTTCATCCTTTTCTGCCATCAAATGTTTTGTGAAGATAAAGGGTGAAATGTTAATAAGCACCACAATGAGTTGGTTAGGTTTTCACTGCTTTTTTCCCCCTATGTCTGAGCATATTCCCTTGGTGTGTTGCTAGTGATAAATCATTGATGATTTACCAATTTGATAAGTCAACAATTGCAAGTTGGTTGCATTAGTTTTTAATGGAATGGAAGTAGTAGCAGTAGCAGTTAGCATTTATTGAATGTTTCCTGCGTGGGAAACACTAGGCAAAGTGCTTGACAGAAACAAACTCCTTTCACCCTTAAAGCTACCCGATAGGCAGTGGTGTGCTGGTAAAACAGCTCTGAGGAGTGGGGAGGGAACCCTGATTCACAGAGTTCACCAATTTCTGTGGTATAAAGACTCCCACCAGGGCTGATTTCAAGCAACCAATGATTTAAACACTGGCTGGGAAAATTCTCACCAATGTAACAACTCCAGCACATCAGTGGAGGAACCTGAATCATAGAGTTACCCAAATCCAGAAGTTTGTAAACCAGGTTTGTCCTACCTTACAGCCTAAACCCTCAACCTCTCACTCCTTTCTAATCATGGGCAGTTTTTCACCGTCTACTTGAAAAGAGCACATGGGAAGGTAAAGGTATTTCAAATGTCCTTTGCATCCAGATAAATTCTATGTAGTGACAGTATTTAAAGAGCACTTGAATTTTCTATATTTTATAGGTAAGGACCACAAATCTGTATTAAATATGACACTTTTATCAATATCTTTGATTAACAGTCACAAGGTCTTCTGCTACAGAATGTTTTGGAGATAATCTTTCTATGCCTAGTATGTCTGAGAATGTTAATGAAAATTGAAGAACTGACTAAAAAGAATGGAGCACCAATTAAGGGTGATCTATCAGCATATTTCAGCTCTAAACCATGTCTTAATTCATGTGTTGCCGTTTCTTAATCTTACTATAAGCCTTTCAAAGAAGTTATCAGAAATTTACATGTGGGTTTTAACCCATGAAAAATACTGAATTATGACCATGAATATAATGCATAAATACCAAATATTTTCATACTACAGAAAATTAAGTAAATTAGAACTGATAAGATGTTACACATAACTATTTCCTTTCATGGCCTGTGCAGGCTTGACTACAAAGGCTTTCTTGGTTCACAAGTAAAGGATTTTGTGTACATTGTTTCTTATTTCAAACTAAGTCTGAAAGCTAAGACAAAGTAAAATTGATAACATTTGTAAACATGAGATAATAGACATCTTTGCAAAGCCGACCTATCAGAGTTTAAGAGATAATGGACATAAAAGCACTTTGGAAAATTCAAGGCATGACACAAATGTGAGGAATTATTTTGGGGAAAAAAAATCTCAAGGGTAAATTTTCTCAACGGTTCAATTTATACACATTATTTCCAAACTATATATTTATAATAAAGTAAAAACTCCCCTAGTAAGTACACGTAATAAAAGGGCTAATAACGGATGCGGTTCTCAGAGCCATGTTATTTCATGTGCACTTTAAGAAGCATCATTTTAGTTTTTAGGAAAGTTGATCACCTCCCTCCATCCCTACCAAACGTATTAAAGAAAAAAATTGTGTATAGGACATAAGATAGCATTTTATATGTAGATATTGATCTAAATTCCAGGGTTTTAAAACCTCATACCACTAAGAAATCAACTTTATTTTGGTAGGATAATCCTATTGAGATTGTACTTTAAAAAGAGGTCTTATCTGTTGGAGTTACATAATAAAAAAAATATGAACAAAATAATATAGTGTGAGATTTGCTTCAAAATATCTGGGAAGAGAGAATTTGGCAGGGGGTGTAGATAAAATGAGACTGACTATGTGTTGATAATAGTTGTATCTGCGCTGATGGGTACATGGAGTTTGTTTACTAGTCAAAGAGTTTTTATATGCTTGAAGCTTTCTATAATAAAAGTTTAAGAAAACCCACCTCATCTCAAAGCATTGTGGAGCATTTCTAAGGACTGACTAAAAGGATACGGGGACAATTCATTGCCAAAACACTCATTGTTACTGATCTTACTGTTTTTGTTCATTCCAGCCCGGTCCACTTTCACATTGCTGCCAGATTATATTTCTAAAAATTAAATTAGCTAATGGAATTCCCTTGCTCAAAAGACCTCTTTTGAGATGCCACTGCCTAAAGGATACAGTTAGTGACTCTTTCTTTGGTAACCACTCAGCACTTTGGTCTTATTCTCTTCCAGAAACCTCCTCTATGATATGATCTTTTTCAGGTACCATGTTTTTATCTCCTACAAGGTTATGAGATCCACAAAGACAGAGAATATATCTTTTCATCTTTCTATCTTTCATTCTTGGCACATTGGCTGGCATATGGTAGATGCTCAGTAAATTTTTGGTAAATAAAATGAAAGTGAAATACAAACATTATATAAAAGCAAGTGTTTAGAACAACGGAACTAAAACAGTTAATGATGACTAGACAATTAGTTAGTTGTTTGTTATTGTTTTGGCTCTAACCCTTCTAGATAATGCATGAAAGTTATTTATAATCAAAATTAAAGGTGAAACAGTACTTATGTACTGTACACATAACAGTACAAGAAAAAGATACTTCATTATCTTTTCATTGAAAAAAGCACAGGCTAATAAAATAAATATAATTTCTTTGCTACTTTTAGATGTACACAGCTAAAGAAATTCCAACTATTAGGAATATATTATGCTTAACAAGTAGTACTCTGCTAGTACTCTCCATACAAGATTATATTGCCTTAGTATGTAATAATAGTCATAAATGTCATATTCAACTTGGGCACTTTCTGACAAGAAACAAAAGAAAGAAATAGATAAATCGGACTTCATCATAATTAAAAACTATTGTTCATTAAAAACTGCTATCTGAGGAGTAAAAAGACAACTCACAGAATGGGAAAAACTATTTGCAAATCACATTTCTGACAAGGGTCGAGTATACAGAAAACATAAAGAACTTCTATGACTCAGCAACAGTAAAGCAAACAACCCAATTAAAAAATTAGCACAGGACTTGAATAGACTTTTCTACAAAGAAGATATATGAATGCCCAGCAAGTACATGAAAAGATGCTCAACTGCATTAGTCAGGGAAATGCAAATTAAAACCACAACGAAATACTACTTCACACTCACTAGGATGGCTAAAACAGTTAATAATAATAATAATAATGATATGGAACAGAACGTGTGTTCATGAGGGTGTGGAGATATTAGCATATGTTGCCGGTAGGAATGTAAAATAGTTCGACCACTGTGCACAACAGTTTGGCAGCTCCTCAAAAAGTTAACATAGAATCACCACATGATGCAGTAATTCCACACCCAAAAGAATTATACAGAAGTGCTCAAACACATATATACACAAATGTTCCTAGAGACACTGTGCACAGTAACCAATTGACGAAACAACCCAAATGTCTATCAACTGATGACTGGATGAACAAGCATGGTGTATCATACAATGGAACATTATTCATCCATAAAAAGAAATTAAGTACTGATATGTACTACAATTTGAAAACATTATGCTAAGAGAAAGAAGCCAGACACCAGAGGTCACATATTATATGATTCCATTTATAGGGTTTATCAGAATAAGCAAATCCATAGAAACAGAAAGGAGATTAGTGGTTGTCAGGGGCTGGGCAGAGGGAGGAATGTGGAATGACTGCTTAATGGATATAGGATTTCCTTTTGGAGTGATGAAAATGTTTCAGAACTAGATAGTGGTTATAGTTATAAAACATTGTGAATGTACTAAATATTACTGAATTTATACTTCAAAATGGCTAAAATGGTAATTTTTTTGTTATATGCATTTCACCAAAATTTTAAAAACTGTTTTCCAGGTCCAACTTTCAGAGATTCTATTGTGAAGCACCTGGTATAGGACTCAGGACTATGTAGTTTTAACAAGTATCCGGGTGATTTGATGCCGGCGGTCTTGGAAAAATACTTTGAGAAACACTGATATACTGTTTCTACAGGTATTTAAATTACTTTCATGATAAAAGCCTCGGACCCTGTAAGTCAGCAAGAAAAATGTCTCAGAGACATCACATATTACCTATTAAAGTTCCTATGACCTCTTAAGATGGAAATTTGTTAACAACTTCAATGATACTTCTCCAGGGCCTGGTTTCATAAACATATACACCGTCTCCTCACTCAGAAACTTCCCCCAAGACACCTGGAGTCACAGTCCTGTTACTTGACCAAGGCTCATCTGTCCCATGCCCTTGAAATCATCCTTTTCCTCTTGCTCATATTTTCAACATGTTTTCTTTCTTCGCAGGCTAAAACCATGCACACATTTCTACATCCTAACAAGGGATTTCCTTTGACCTCTGCTCAAATCCCTACAAGCCAAGTGGGTGTTATCTCTCAACTTCTCTCTGCCAATCTCAATTTTATCCTCAGAACAAGACTAGGAATTACATACTATTTTTTATTCTATTCTACTATGAAGAAAAGGAGTCTTAAGAGTTGTTAAGTGATTTGTTCAAGGTCATTCAGGTTGTAAAGGTTAAAGAAAAAAAATCAGACTCAATCTCTAGATCTCAAGCTCTTAGATAGTTTGAGATTATAATAAGGTATAACAAAATATAAGTGCCATGAGAACAGGAGTGTTGTGCCTTGAATAAAACAAATGAAAAACAGTGAATACTGTTCTTTGCCCTGAATCTAGAAGAGTATTTTAGTCAATGCTCAATGAATACTTATGGAATCAAAACTACATATAAATGATAGGCAAAGCTTTAAGAGCTGAGACAACCTAAGTAAGAAAATCCAAGCTCAATGATCTTGACCCATTTAGAGATGTAACAGTTTGCAAATTATTAAACTCAAGTAAAGTTATCCTGATTTGGAGGTCCGCCACCACTTTGTCCCAGGGGATTTTGTTAGGCAGCAATAGGAAACTTGCCCATGAACACTTGGGAACCTCTGGTCTAAGATACCTCACATTTATATCACTGACAGAGACTGGAAGCATTTGGAAGAAAAGACTCCAAGTCGCGGTTTTGTTCTTTTCTTAGAGAGGTATTCTGAAATAGGAGGGAACATAAGAGGGGGGAGTTTTGCACAGTGTTTATCTTAACATAACCATTTAATAAAGCAAAGTGTTTGAGTGCCATGCCTTTATGAAGTCCCTCTTCCATTCTTGTTTCGGTGAAATGCCTAGTATTTTAAAATTTCCTCTGATATTTAAAAACCACATCTAGTAAGATATATTTTTCAATTTTTAATAAATTTTTGTAAACTTCAGGTTATTGACAGTAAAACAATGATTTATTTATGTATAGAATTTCATCATAATTAATTACCTACCCTAGTCAACTAAAAATTACTCAAACTATTTGCACTCTGTGGCATAGGAGACAGAATGTAGGGATAAGTATCAGGATGAAACAAAAATCATAGGAAATGAGCTTAGTTCATCAGACTGCAAAATCTAATTTGCAAAATTAGTTTGGCTTGCATCACCTTCTTTAAGATGTTCTATCTGATTTTCACTGAGCCTCTATTTTGGGCCAGGCACGGTCTAGATGACAGAGACTCACAGACGAACGAGGCTGTTCCCTCCTGTGACAGTCTTGTAGCTTCATCATGTAACATTTCACTATATCTAAAAGATCTTAAAATCCTATTTCAGATGTGTCAGGATCATCTAAGATACAGCTCAAAGTGAAAACTCTGCGCCTCAACCTTCTTTCACCACATGCAAACATTTAGCTTCAGTCTGGCCTGACAAATGAAACAGGGATTCCAATTATAGAACAGGAAATTCAGTACACACCAACAAGTGGCAGGCCCACCTCATATTTGCTGCATTTCCCAGACCCCTGGACAATGTTCTCTATCACTCTTAACTTTAATACTTCCTCCCGAAGCACCAGAGTTGAACCCAGACTTTTAAGAGATTTCCAATGAAGGAAAAAAACAAAAGCGAAAACCTCTTCTGACTATCATCACAGGTGTATGAAGCATTCAAGAGTGGGCAGTCACCGAAAGGCTCCAGAGCACTCTTTCAGGAGGGCTAGCACATGAAGTTTGTTTTCTGTTGCAGTGTTCCAAGGAAATATTTTTCTTGCTAGTCACTGGAACAGCTGGTTGGGGATTTCCCTATTTTTATTAGAGTGAATTAATTTGGCAAGAAAAATAGATGAATCTGTTCCACTCCTCCCCTCCCCCCAACACACAAGTCAGCTGTACCTCAGACAAGGTAAGAAGCCCTAAAAAGAAGTCAGACTGTGGTTACTCATCTACGAATGACTCAGGTGGCTAGGCCTTCTTTTGTGGGTTTCCCGCCACCAAGTAAGGAGATTTAATGTGAAGAGCAAAAAAAAAAAAAAAACCAACAACCATGTTACTGTTTACAGACTCAATGCTTCTGCTCTCCCAAGACAACCGCATTCCATTTCAGAATTTAATTCCCCAGAAGGAGGCCAGATCAGTTATACAGATGGTATGTGCCCCACCTTCATTTTGTTCCTCCACCACACCCACCCCCCCCTGCCCAAAGTTCTTAATGATGGCCGTATTTCTCCAATGCTAACCATTCACTCACTCTTTCATTCAATAAGTACTTGTTAAGCCATTTATATGTGCCAGGCAGAGTGATGAGAACTGTAATAGTGAGAAAGATCAAATGGGGTTTATAGTTTGTTGGGGAAGAACGACATAGTCAAGATATAACACAAATGAGAACATAAACTGAGGTAAATGTTGAGGGAAAACACAATATTATGATGGCTTGCAAAAAGGTCTGAACGTAGACTGAGCTAGGAGTAGCTCAAGGAAAATTCAGGAGAAAGGTGAGATCTAGGCTGAGGGAACAGCATGTGCAAGGTCCTGTGACAAGAGGGCACTTGGCATGTGAGAGGGTGAAATTTAGACAACAAGGGAGAGCAAAGTGCAAAGTGGGACTGGATCCACCAAAAAAAAAAAGGAAAAAGAAAGAAACCTATTAGAATTAATAAGTGAGTCATGTCAGATTTCAGGATATAAGATTAATATATAAAGGTTGATTTTATTTCTGCACTCTAGCAGTGAACAATCTGAAAATGAAATTAAGAAAACAATTTCATTTACAATATCATAAAAAACACTAAAATACTTAGGAATAAATTTAACAAAAGAAGTTTTAGTCTTGTACACTGAAAACTACAAAAACACCATTGAAAGAAATTAAAGAAGGCCTAAGTAAATGAAAAGGTATATCATCTTAACAAATTGGAAGATTTAATATTGTTAGGGCCCAAACCAATCCACAGATTCATCAGTCTCTGTCAATACCTCAGATGATTTCTTTGAAGAGATTGACAAGCGAATCCTAAGGCTTATATAAAAATTCAAGAAACTCAGAATAGTCAAAACAATAGAAAAGAAAGACAAAGTTGAAAGACTCCTTTTCCAAAATTTAAAATTTATTACAAAGCTATAGTAATCAAAATAGTATGGTACCAGTACAAAGATACACATACAGATCAATGGAATAAAATTTAGAGTCCAAAAATAAACCCTCATATTTTTATGGTTAGTTGATATTTGATGAGAACTATGACAGTTTATGTCAAAATATAGTCTTTTCAATAAGTTGTGCCAGACAAGTAGATATCCACATGCAAAAGAATGAAGTTAGAACCTACCTCATAACATATACAAAAATTAACTCAAAATACATCATCAAACTAAGTGAACTAGCTAAAACTATGAAACTATTAGAAGAAAACATGGGAGTAAATCTTCTTGACTTGGAATAGGCAATGGTTTCTTAAATATGAGACCAGATTCATAAGCGACAAAAGACAAAAATAGACAAATTGGACTTTGCTAAAGTTAAAACATTTGTGCTTCAAAGTATACCATCAAGAAAGTAAAAAGACAACTCACAGAATAGGAGAAAATATTTTCAAGTCATACATCAGATGAGGGAGTTATATTTAGAATACATAAAGTACTCTTACAACTCAACAATAAAGACACTCAACCTAATTTAAAGATGGGCACAGTCTATACTAAAAAAAAAAATGTAGACACAGACTTAATGCCCTACACAAAAGTTAACTAAAAATGTATCATAAAACTAAATTTAAAATGCAAAAGTATAAAACTCCTGGAAGATAACATTGAAAATGATCTTGGGTGTCACAAAGACTTTTTAGACAGAACACAAAGCCGTGATCTATGAAAAAAATAATTGATAAATTGAACTTTACTAAAATTAGAAACTTCTGCTCTGTGAAAGACAACTGTCAAGAAAATGAGAAGACAAACCACAGCTTGAAAGAAAATATTTGCAAAAGATATAGCTGGTAAAGGACTGTTATCTAAAATATACAAAGAACTCTTAAAACTCAACAATAAAAAAATGAACAACTCCATTAAAAACTGGGCAAAAGACCTGAACAGACACCTCACCGAAGAAGATATACAGATGGTAAATAAGCATAAGAAAATATGCTTCAGATTATAAGTCACCAGGGAATTGCAAATTAAAACAACAATTGGATGCTACTACACATCTATTAGAATAGCCAGAATCCAGAACTCTGACGGCACCAAATGCTGCAAGGTCTGGAGCAGCAGGTTGCTGGTCAGATGTGCAATGGTGCAGCCACTGTGGAAGGAAGCTTGGTACTTTCTTACAAAACCAAGCACACTCTTACCATATGATACAGCAATCGCGCTTCTTGGTATATACCCAAATAAGTTGAAAACTTATGTTCACGCAAAAACCTGCACATGGATGTTTACAGCAGCTTTATTTATAACAGCCCAAACTTGGAAGCAAACAAGATGCCCTTCAGTAAGTGAATGGATAAATGAACTGAGGTACATCCATACAATAGAACACTAGTGAGTATGAAATTAGCTATCAAGCCATAAAAAGACATGGAGGAAGCCTAAATGCATAGTACTAAGTGAAAGAAGCCAATCTTAAAAGTACGCATTCTCTATGATTCCAATTACATAACATTCTGGAAAAGGCAAAACTATCGAGACAGTAGAAAGATCAGTAGTTGCCAGGGGTTGGCAGGAGGGATGAATGAATAGGTGAAGCATAGAGAATATTTAGGGCAGTGAAATTATTCTATTTGATACTCTAATGATGGATAATGTCATTATATATGTATCCAAACCACCAGAATATATAATACCAAGAGTGAATCCTGATATAAACTATGGACTTTGGGTATAATAATGCATCAGTGTAGGCTCGTCCATTATAACACATTTACCCTCTGGTGGGGAATGTTGTAACGAAGGGTGTGCATGTGTAGGGGCAAGAGGTGTCTAGAGGAACACACTGTGAACTTAAAATTGCTCTAAAAAATGACCTATATTGAAATAACCCCGCTCAGATAGATAAGAAACACCGCTACCTATATCACTCCACCATGCGAAATAGTCTCCCTCAAACTGTTAGTCTGGTTTATGAGGGATCAAAACCAGAAACTAAAATATTTTTCCAAAAACATTAAAAAAACGAGCAAGGATATAAATAAACATTTCTTCTAAGATGATATACTAATGGGCAATAAACACATGAAAAGATGCTTGACAAAGGAAAGCAAAACAAAACCACACTGAGATACCACTTCGCATTGAATCAAATGGCTAAAATTTAAAAAGACAGGTAATAATAAGTGTTGAGAGGGATGTGGAGAAGTTAGAACCCCTATACCTTGCTGGTGGGATTTTTTAAATGAAAGATCCACTTTGGAAAACACTTTGGTGCTTCCTCAAAAAGTAAACCACAGAGTTACCAGCAATTTCACTCCAAGAGAAATAAAAACTTATACTCACATAAAGACATGTACACATACGTTTACAGCAACATTATTCATAATAGACAAAAACTGAAAACAGCTAAAATGCCCATGACCGGATGAATGGATCAACAAAATGCAATGTGTCCACACAGCAGAATGTCATCGGGCCCTGGGAAGGAGTGAAGCACTGACATATGCTACAAGATTGATGACCCTTGAAAGCATCATGCTAAACGCAAGAAGTTAGTCACAAGACAGTCATAATCATATAACCACAAATTATATAATTCCACTTATATGAAATGTCCAGAAGAGGCAAATCCATTGGTAGGTTAGTGGTCGCTTAGGGCCGAGGGGTGAGATGGAGGAGTGGCTGTGACACTCAAATGGTATAGGGGTTCTTTGTGAGGTGACGAAAGTGTTCTAGAATCGACTATAGTGGCGGCTGCACGTATCTGCAAATATACTAAAAACCACTGTGCTGCATACTTTAGAGGGGTGACTTTTACATATAAAAATTGTATCTTGGTTTTGTTTTGTTTTTTAAAGCAGGATTAGAAAGATGGGTAGATACCAAACCTTGTCCAGACCTGCGAGCCACAGAGGTACCAAGATTCCCAACCTCAACCAAAAGATGACTAAACAGGCTCAAAATGTCCTTTCAGCCCCTTGAGCCTTGGAAGAGAAAACTTTCCAGAATATCTAAACTGTGTAGATCACATCCGGTGAGGAATGGCTGGGTTTCCACTGTCTGTAGGTGAACAGCCCTCTGCTCTTCCCTTCCCCGGAAGTGGGACCTTTATTTCCTCTTAGGACTGTCCTGAGTCGGCTGTATTGCACCCCACTAAATGACTGCTCCAGGGCTGTGCCCTTCACTGGAGAGTACCTGGCACATGCTTCTCGTCTTATCTGGGCTCTTGTTCCTGCATCCGGCCCAGCAGTTTTTTGTAAAACAAACAGGAAAGCATAACCTTTTGGGTCACACGGATGACCCTGTTAGTCAGCTGAAGTACAGACCTTTGTCCATTTGCTCCTGGACCTACTTCCTGTAGTGGTGGATACGAATTTTTCTCATGAAAAATCAAGCGTTCACCCATTCTGGAAGGCTGAGAATTTTAATCCTCAGTGTTAAGGGAAGGATAGTGACACTGACAATACCTTTAAGCAGAATATTAGAGAAGGAAGAGATAGATAAAGTGACTGCTCTCTGGGCAAAGGAGAGAGACAGTGATATTTACATAGACCTGACAGCGATTCAAAATAGGAAAGGTAGAAAGAAGGTTATAAAAAGCAAGCATCTCAGACTGTCCCCCAGGGAAAAAATTCCCCGTAGCCAGGTTCTAGGTAGTTTTCCAATAAAAGTCCAACCATCACAATCCAATAACTCACTCTCCAGCCATCCGGCACTGCTATGACTAAGATTTGCATCCTGGTGACTAAATCACACACAGTCACGGGTAGAGTGAGAAAATCCTTCCTTTCTTTAGCAGCGATATTGAATGGGTAATGGCTACCTACATAAAGGAAGTTGGTTTAAGCATGTGGTTCAGGAAAGAACAACTAGTTAGCAGCCTTTGGAATGAACTGATCTATAGCCATTTGTGCTGTGTGAACAAGTTCCTGCAGGCAGACAGGAACAGGGTGCATTCTTTGTGTGCCCCCGCCCTCCACTAATTCGCCTCCTTAGTTGTGCAAGGAGTTGGCAGGATTGCCTCATCCAAGCACAACACCAGTCAACCCATTGCTGCAAATTAGGTTTTCTCCCTACCCACCCGGAAGCTGTAATCCTGTTGTTCCTCATAACACCCTCTTCCCACTGGTCTCACTACATTTGACAGAGATAAAGGGATTGGTGTCGAGGGAATTGTCCCAACGTGTAGTGACAAGGACTCATGAGGCATGACCTCAGCCAGGACCCAGAGCGGCTCTCTGAACGTCAAGCAGAGGAGATGGATGGCTTCCTAGGAAAGAGCAGGAGACCTGGACCTGGGGATCTAGTAATGCCATTCTGAGACCATGACATTTACTGATAGAGTTCAAGGGGATGTTCCTTTTTTTAAAAGATGGAACTAGTAGGTGTGACAAACTGGGTAGAAATATCTGATGAAGATTATGTCACAGTTCCGTTTGGTGAAAGGGTTGAAGACCATCAACGTGTGGTGAGACCCAGGAGTAAGCCAGGCATCACACAGAAGAGAGAGGCAGCCACAAAACACCAGTGTCTTACTCAGACTCTGAGCCAGGAGCCTGCAGAAAAATAATTCATGCCATTCAGGACAACGCAAACAGATGTAAGGTGGAACCTGTTTTTATGCAGCTTCTTTTTCTAAGGCAACTTTTATGTAAATTAAACCACCCTAAGAAATAAATCCTGTAAACGCTGCTGAGTAATTGGCCTAAGAAGAGCAGTTCTCCCACATCAACCTGCCCTTTGCCAGAAAGAATTTCTGGCTTTGTTTGTTTGTTTTAATTTTGTTTATTGTATTTTTTCCCATTGCCATTTAACCCCATTATACCCCCCTCCTCCCTGCCGTCACCACACCATTGTCCATGTCCATGAGTCTTATTCCTTTTTGCTCAGTTCCTCCGTCTTCTCACCTCCTCCTCCAATAGCTGTCATCCTGCTCTCTATCTATGAGTCTGTCTCTATTTTGCCTGTTAGCTCAGGCTGTTCATTAGATTCCACATATAGGTGAAATCACATGGTGTTTGTCTTTTTCTGACTGGCTTATTTTACTTAGCGTAATGTTCTCCAGGTCCATCCATGCTGCTACAAAGGGTAAAATGTTCTTCTTTATTATGGCTGAGTAGTATTCCATTGTATAAATGTCCCGTTGTTGTTTTATCCACTCAGCTACTGATGGGCACCCGGGCTGCTTCCATGTCAAAACCCACATGGGTCTTGGCTTTGTTCGCCTTTCATTGCAATTCCTCTAAATATATAACCCCATCATTGGGTTATACTGAGGTAAACTAGAGAGAGCTGCAAAAGGTGTATAATCCAAGAGTTTGGTAGACACAAAAGATGCAGACACACTTACTGTTGGTAGGACATAGTAGTTTCCAAACTGTCCTAGGTAAACATTCTTCAGAGTGACCGAATGGCTGTGCTTCAGCCCTCAACAGGCTGAGGACTATTTACATTTACTTAGGGCTATGAGCCAGGCAGTGTGCAAGGCACTGGGTTGATGAAGATTTACAACATGAGGTTGGGTGGACTTTAGGACATCCTAGTGCTGAGCTCTATCTTCTTACTGCTGTCAGAAGCCGATTGAGGTTTTGAGCACTGAAACAATGGATGACGGGTTCTATGCAAGTAGGGACTATAACGATGCTAACACATCTGTACGGAAGGCTCAGTAGTAAACATTTCCCAGAGACAAGTAATTTGCTTAAAGATTAAAGGTTAATGTGAAGAAAGTAATAAAATCTAGAACTTCAATTGCGGTATCCATTTGTTTTTTAAAAACAGTCAACAAATGTTTACTGAATATATACTAAGGTTCTAGAAGCTTTATAGAAGCATAAGAAGCAGTCTCTGCTGTTAGGGCTTAAAGTCATATTGGAGAATAACATAAATGTACATGCGCACACAAAAACCAACAATCTAATGTGTCACATAATCTCCAAATGAGTGGTACTGTAGGGAGTAATTTGTATAGGAAGTACTATGGAATAAATAGCAAAGTAGCAAGAATGAAGAGTGCAGATATCTTCATGGAGAGTTTCATGTAGGAGGGAGAAAGAACTGACACTGTGTCTGGTACAGAGGCAAGATTTATCTGAGAAGAGAATAATGGAGAAGTTAGCCCAGACAGGAGTAGAGTGATGGCCAGGCATAAAAGGCAAGAAAGTTATAAAGTGGGTCCTGGCAACTGTGAGTCCAGCAGACTAGCCATGGCAAAGTGGGAGGGAATTCAAATGGTGACTCCTATGCCTGGAAAAGTAGCCTGGGTCAAACTGACAACATCGACGGGTAAGTGAGATTCAATATCTTATGACTGGTGACGTTAACCTTGATCTCTTTGTTAAGGTGGTGTCCACCAGGCATCAACACTGCAAAGTCAGGAAAATTAATAAATATCTGGAGGTATATGCAACACACTTTAAAAGTTAATCTATATGGTTATTATGGTCTCCTTACTAAGTCCACATAATCGATAAAGCAATAAGTCAAACCTGACTTTTAGCATTTGCCCATTTCTGCGGTGTAAATACTCCCACGATGGCTATATGAAGCTTCCAGTGTGACATCACCGAGGATGGAGTTGAAAAGAGATACATGGTGCAGGGGTATATCACATGCCCATCATCCAGATACAATAGATGTATGTAACTTCAAGTGCATAGATAATACTAAAACATAGTAAAATAATTAGGAAGTGATGAGTTTAATATTTTAAATTTGTTTAGAATATAATTTATTTAATTGTAAGTTTATATAATTTAATGTTTAATAGTAGCCATACTTAACAGCTGTCTCACAAAATTCCTGAAAATGTAACAGTTGGTTCTCAAGAGCTGGTAGGAGGCAAATCCAACACCTCATTGCAGGCACTATTGCCTGTAACCAGGTGGCCACTCGGGCTGTCTTTTCACAAAGCCGGAAAAAACTAGTTAAATCTCTTAGATCCTTGTGGTCTGGCATTAGCTCCAATCACAGAAAATGTGTATTTCAGCTTTAGGAAAGAGTAAAAATTGTGTGGGTTCTTCATTACATGACGTGACTGCCAGGTGCCTTTGCCAGGTGAGGTGTTTAAGTGAACATCTCTCAATGCAGAGTGATCTGTGGTGAGACATTGGGACTAGGAAATAAAACCCCCACTTTTATACCTACTACTTGCTTGGGAAGAAAGTTCAGTCCTTTATCCTCAACTATAAGGGTGAAATGATTGCTAGTGATTATGTAATGAATATATAAACACAAACAATATTGATAAAATGCCTGACCCCATACCTGGAAATCAGTAGGTTCTATGTGTACGTGTTTATACAGTATATATTATATATATATATATCATATATATAGACACACAAATATGTACATATATGTACGTGTGTAAATATATTTCATATATAAAATTGATGTATAAAAATAAAAATTATATACTGTATATATTGCTTATATACTGACACACATATATATTGTATATGTCTGCATGCATTTATATTTTTTTAATTAGCAAATACTTGTGTGTTGATTCTTAAATGGCAGGTACTTTACATGCATTAACATAAACTAACTCATTTAATTCTCATAAATTGTTATTCTTTTGTGTAAACTAAGATGGGGAAATTAACTAACTTGCCCAAGGCCAAAAAACTAATAAGAATTATAGTAGCTAGCATATAAGCCCAAGGTATCTAGCACTATAATTGATATGTGTTTTTAGACACTATAAAGTGTTAGTTTTCTTTCTTATGTAGAGCAAAGGCATGAAATAGAAACACGAAACACCATGTTTCTAGGTCTACGGGCTGTTCCGCTGGTATGTCCTGCAAGGTAGACTACTAATTCTGTGTGCCTCGGGAGAATGGCTCTGATCCATTGTTACAGGAAGCTTCTGGGTATGCGAGGAGGCACAGGGGCTTGTGGACTGGGAGAGTCTTCACAATGAAGGTGATAGAAGGGCTCAAGAACGGAGTTCCCTTTGCTGGGAAAGCTGAGCCCTTGATGGCGAATGGGGCCTGGCGGTGGCGGGCGGGTTGACTCCACACAGCTTCTTCGCTGCTCCCTGTTGCCTGGCCAGTTTTGTTGCAAGGTCTCTCTGCACCGGTGTGACTACGTCCCAGTCTGCTCTGATCCAAGAGAATCACAGGACATCAGGGCAATCAAGCGATATCCTTTGTGTTTTTGAAATTAGGAAAAACACATCAGAAGCAGTCATGTTCATACACCTTTTTTGGAGCAATAAGAAGCCTTTTTACTTATTTATTTTCCAAATGCAATCTTACACTCGCACAATACAGGGCAGGCAAAAGTAGGCTTACAGTTGTTTGTATGGAAAATAATATAATAATAAATAGTAATACAAGAGTAAACTTTGTGTTTCACATACTCACAAATGTAAACCCACTTTCACCCCACCCTGTATATAAAAGACAAAAAAAAAAAAAAGTGAGGCACTTGAGTTGAGGCCCTTAGAGTCCTGCCCTTTGAGACCTTTTTAGTGGCTCCTGAGAAATCTTCTGAAATGCAGGGGTTTCATGGTACAGATGGAAAATTACAGATCTGGTTAAAACTCTCTATCTTATAGCTTAGGATCTGAAAAACAGAAAGGTGGAGTGATTTTCCTGAAGTCACACAGTAGGTACAACCAGTGCTGAGAATCTGTCAGTTCCCAGTGCTCCTAGTACTTTGTGCATCACATCATGTTGTTACTGACTTTGGTGCTCTCTGGGGACCAGCCGGGGAAAGACAACACTAGTGTATGTGAGCCACAGAGTCACTCAGACCTCTTATCTGTGACCCACAAGCCAAAGTAGGAAGTGACTCACCAATACCAGGGAACAAGCAAGAGAAATTGGCAATGGCCAACCAAGTGGGTCTGCCAACCAAGTGGGTCTGCCACCAAGTCCTGATGAAAGGTTCCAGCTATGTTTGCAGAACAGATGCTGAGACAGAGGGATCGTATTTTACTGTAATGAAAGCCGTTTTAATGTATGCCTTACCCATCTGTCTTCCATAAAGGTGCTGTGCCTTCTGTCTTTATCTGGCTGAAAGATACAGTTATTTTTATTGTCAGGAGCATAAAATATATAGGGCCACTTGAATGGGCTTCTTTGGAATGCACACAGGGTAGCTGCTCAGCACAAAGCAACTGTTAAATATTTTGTAGGGTTTTCATAATTCATGAAACCTGTTTTTTCAGTGGAGGTTTTTCTAGAGACCCCATTGTGAACCCCAGATTGCTTCCACGCAGAGAAAGAAAAGAGTGCTACTTTCCTTATGAGTCTGCCTATCTGATCTATTTGCCTCATCTACCCAAATATTTACGTAAGGCTATCTGTTGATTACCAACTCACCTAGCGGTAACCTGTTTCTTGCTCCCGATCCTGGCTATTTTAGAACAAGCTGTTTAGCTATCTCAGGCCCCAGTTTATTAGTTCGTGTAAAGGACCAGGCTGGATGTTGTCACAAGGACTTCGTTGGGTTAATGTTTATAAACCGTGATGATGTTCTCAGATAAAGATGTTCAGTGGATATAAAAATACTCTGCTGTGATGATTAATGCATGCTCTTTGCCAATGAGATTATTTAAATGATGGAACAGTGGCTACTATTTTAATTGTATGGAGTCTCACTGAAGTTTCAAAGCACTTTTCCGACACTAAATCATGGTGAGTGTTATTTAATCTCACTTTAGAGACAGAGAAGTTGAAGCACGCTAATGCACATGCTTTACCCATGGACGGGGGCTAAATTTTTACTGTGGAAAAGTTATCAGAGTTGCTTCTCTTCCAGGACATCATCCCCCAGACTCATCTTCCTTGTACCTCTTGCTGGGCATTTTGTAAAATATCATGAGCTGAGGCACTCTCCTTGGAGGCTGGCAGAGCCCACAGGAAATCCAGTTAGCAAGCATCTATTGAGGTCCTGGAGATACCAAGGTTAAAGACATACTCTCAAAGGCCTTACAATACAAAGACAAGGCTGAGCGGTGAGCCAGTGGTGAACTGAATGCTATGGCAGATCCAAATGTGCAGAGAAGAAGAGTAGACAGATGAAGAGTGAAGGGAGTGATGCTTTGTTTGTTTGTTTGCAAAGGTGTTTTATTCATGAATCTTGAACTGGGTTCCCCAAGAAGCACATTTGCATCTCCAATGGACAACAGAAGGAACTGAGGCACGGAAAAGTAAATTCACTTGCCTAAAGTGACATGCCAGATTGGAGGGGAAAGCAAGATTTAAACTCCAGATGTCTGAATTTGGAGTCCAGGATCTTAACCATGACACTATTATGCAAATCACATGCATTGATTTGTGTATTTTAGTAGATAACTGGGCATGTGTGTAAAAAATAGGCAACTATAAAATGACAAAAGCATGCATGGTCTAAGGAGCTGGGCCCTCCCCCAAGTCCACATCTTTCTGGAGACTATTCTCTGACCTTGCCGGCACAAAATAATCTGCAAAGTACTTTTCCATCAGATTTGTAATAACAACCTGCTTCCCATCACATGCATTTTATTGTACACAATCCAGTCAACAACATTGTTACATAACACACTTCCAGAACGCACACAGTGAATACAAAAACTTTACTGGGTCTGCTTGTACACTTACGTGAAGCCTAAACAGCAGGCGTGCACGTGTTCAGTGGCTCACTGCATACGCAAGACTTAAGGCTCTCGACACCTCCTTGATCCATGGAGGATTATCAGGTGCTAGCAGAGTTCCCAAGCAAACCATTTGGGAAGGACCTTGAAGTCGTCACCGTTCTAATCACAAAAATCAGATGGCCAATGAAACTAAGCCGGCCAGGGGCCATGCAATGAATGTTTATCGAGGCCCAACCATGTCTAGAATACTCTGGTAGATGACAGGGCACCAACTGTAAGTTGCTGTCTTTGAGAGTTAATAAGCTGGTTCACAATCCATAATCCCAGACAATGGTTTCCCAGCTCCAGGCTGGAGTGCCCCGGGGTCCATGTAGGTGCCCTCCAGGGCCACAGCTGGTCCCTTGCTTCTACCCTGCCCAACTGGAGCAGTTCCTCTCCCATCTCGTTTTATGCGCTACGAGTCAGCATAACATTTTATATTTACGAAAACCTTTCACTGCTCACAAAGGCTTAAAAATCATTTCCCTAATGTTTCAGGTTTTAAAGTAAAAAAAAAAAGAAAATTTTTTTTTAAATCGCTACGTCAATTCTGCCTTTGTCTTTAGGTGGTCAAATAGTCTGAATGAACCATCATTCGTCTTACATTGTTTTCCATTTTTCCATCTTGAAATGATAAATGGAAAATATATCATTTTATGCTTAAATGCTTATTTCATTTTTTTCTGATGATGAATTTATATACCCCTACTGTTGAAAATTTTAAAAATACAGAGGTTTAAAAATCGCACTCGCATTCCCCAAGAAAATTACTGTTTACATTGTATTATATTCCACGTAGTTTTTATCCTATCCAGATCATGTCGATAACTTACATTTTTGTAAAAAGAGAAGCATGCAAGAATCTGCATGCTACCCTTGCACAGGTGCCATGCTAATCTCCCCATATTGTTCCAATTTGAGTAGATAGGCTGCTAAAGCACTCTACATAAAATTTCATGTGTTGCATCTTCAATGTCTATTATATTTTTAACTTTGCCCAAAGCAGGATATCTTTTGCGTCTGAGTCCTCCGGGCCAAATCTAATTTGCTCTAGTTGTTGGAGAAATTTCTAGCATTGAAAGTATTTTCAATCCACAGGGAAGTGCAGCATTCCTTTCTCAATTCCCAAAAGGACACATTTGTGCAAAGTTGTCAAACCCTTGCCTTTATGATGAAAATGCTGAGGTGCAGATACACATGGCTGGATTTTAAATTCATGCTTCATTTCCTAGAGCCCTTTCTAAAAAAGTAGAAGGGAAAACAGGCATTCTCATGATGATGCTCCCACTCCTTGGTACTGCAGGCTTTCACGACAGCAGTGTGATGGACAGAAAGCCAAACGACAAAGCTGATTGAAAAACGGGAAGTCTATTTGCTAAGGCTAAGTTTACCGGTAAATTACCCATCATTTTGTTATTTCACTCTTTTCCTTGCTCTCTGGATTTATGTCTTCATATAAAAATAACCACATGTACTATATACAACTAAAAATGATACTGTGTGCATGTCACTCATAACCTAAAAATTTTGAGGTTAAGAGCAGATTATTTTCTGGAATTTAGAAATAAGACATTTTATGTAAGCATCCACTTTTGATTTGATGAGTGGTCTTGGATAAATCAGTATGAAATGCATTTAAGCCACTTTTAAAATTCTGTTAAAAACAAACCTAAGGAACAGCTAAATTAAGAATGCCATCTTTTCACTTTATAGTTCCACAAATGAGTCATTCAAATGGCCTTTAGTTCTGGTACATTTAAAATGATTACTACACTGAAAAGTATTCATTCTATACTCCACATTTCCAATTGCACATTGAGTTCTCTGCACTGCTCAGAGAAAGGTCTATGTGAATAAGTAGGCTTAAACCAGATGCCACCAAAAATATAACCTGTCCAAAGATAAAGATTTACGATATGTGAATATCACTTCTGCTCTTCACAAATTCATCTTGGTGAGTTAAAGAAAAGTAGAAAAATGGAATTTTAGGGTTAAAATAGACCTAATCATTTCACAATATATGTTAAACTTCCCACATGCCAGTTACAATTCCAGGGTGGAAGGGGGATAATCGTGGGCCTCTATTTTGGGCTAGATCATGTCTGAATGCAGGAATCCCAGTGTCTTCTATAGAATAGAAATGAGACTGGACCCAAGATGTGTTTCTGGGAGAAGAAAAGGAGTAGATGGGACCAAGACTGGTGTTTGCATCTACAAAGTACTCAGAGCAATTCATTGAATTTTGATATTCCTGGGAGACTAACTCCTCATAGCACAGCATCTCTTTAGTAAAAATTTATAATTTCAAAACAGATGGCCCCTGCAAGTCTTCCTTCCCCCACCTCCACTTTCTCCTCCTTTTTCCCCTTCTTCTTTCTCCACCTCCTCCTAGCCCTCCTCCCCCTTCCACTCCTGCTCCTCTTCCTTTGTCTTGGAGTTAAGACCTGCTTCTTATTTAGGGTTTCCACATTTAGTTTCTTAACCTGTCCACCTCTAACAGCAAAGCAATTCTTCTCTTCCACAAATTTAATTAAAAATGACACTGGTCTTAATTTTAATGCTATATATTCTCTATTGGAAGATAAAAACATAAATATGTAAATATTTATTGAAAATTCCAGTGTCTTGTGTTTCATATTCTCTGAGACATATCACAGTAAGACTTTTAAGACAGGTAACACATCTTAATTTATGTACTCCAATCTCATTTTAGTTCTTTACATTCCACTGTGTTAAAAATACTTACTTGACTACAAATTGTACATAATAGAAATACTCTTTATTTTAGTTTACTTTAGTACTTTTTATATATGTCATTTCATTATGTCAGTTTTTTAAGTCAACATTATGGAACTATAACTTACACGGAACAAAATGCACCTATATTAATGTATAATTTTGCCAAATGTATACATCTGTGTAACCATCTTCACAAGCAAGATACAGAACATTTCCACCACCTAAAAAACTCCTTCAGATCCCTTTGTAACACTGTTCTCTTCACGCCCAGCCCTAGACAATCACTGATCTGCTTTTTGTTACTATTGATTGGATTTATCTTTTTTGTCATCATAAAATGTGTATTCTTTTGTGTCTATCTTTTTTTATCAGCATGATGTTTTTGCAATTTATCCATACTGTTGCATATATGAATAATTTGCTCATTTAAAAAGTTGAGTTTAATTCCACTGTATGAATATATTACACTTTGTATATCTATTTACCTCTTGACAGACATTTGGATTATTTCCAGTTTGGGGCCATTAAGAATAAAGCTGCTATGAACATTCATGAACAAATATCTGTGTAGAAATGTATTTTCATTTATATTGAGTAACATATCTAAGAGTGGACTTGTTGGGTCACACAGCACTATTTGACTAACTTTATAAGGAACTGCCTAACCATCTTCCAAAGTGGCTGCACCCTCGTCCGTCCCCACCAGCAGCGCATGAGAGCACTGGCTGCCTCACGTCTTTTCTAATCTTGGCCATTCCAGTGGATAAATAGTGCTGTTACATTGCGGCATGTAATTCGTCTTTCCCTGATGACTAATGAGGTTGAGCATTTTTTTTTCATGTGTTTATTGGCCATTCATATATCTTCTTTAGCAAAGCATTTGTTCATTTTTAAATTAGGTTGTTGGTCTTCTTATTATTTAGTTATAAAACTCCTTTTATTTCTGGAGACAAATCCTTTGGCAGATCTGTATATTGTAAATATATTTTCCCCATTCTGTGGTTTGCCTTTTCATTTTCTTAATGCTATCTTTCATAGGGTAGAAGTTTTGGGTATTCCTTAGGACAGAGTGGGCACATCCGTTTACCAAAAAAAGCTTTGCTAATGAGCACAGTCAATATCTCTTAAAATGCAGTGCCCAGGCAAACCACACTGCCTGTTTCACAGTGATTAATAATGTATCTGTGGCAGTGTCCCAGAGTTTATCAAGCACAAGACTCGCCAGCAATAAATCTCCCTCAATTTTGTGCTACCAGGAGTCTCTGCCTCAACACCCACCTTCATTTCATTCCTTCTCTGAAATCCTTCTCCTCCACAGAAGGTCCCACCGGTTGTACAGGAGTAGTCATCAATGAGTTCAAACACTATTTTATTACAGTGTAAGGGTCACCATGACCTCCCTGTTGCATTAGAAAGTAATTTATTTTTCAATTTTAGAACATTTTTACTTTAAAAAAGCCCCCAAAATAATGTAGAAAGTAATTTAAAATTCGGGTTTGCTCTAGATTTAAGGAAGAACAAAAATCTCTGATACATTTGACTTAATAGTCAAGCCTCTCCTTGACTCTTAAAGTTGGAACCCTCTGAGTTTGTCTTTTCTTCTAGGAAAACTGGTGACCCCTAGTTTGTTTGTTTCTTATTTGCAACAAATGGCAAATATTATTTGTTTATATGTACCATATTCCAAGCGCTGTGTCAAGAAAGAAGAAATATTGAGGGTACTGCGTGTCAGAACTTTTAGCTTATCGTTGGTGAAACGGTAAGCAGCCCGAGGACCGGACTCTTGGAGGTATTTTCTTGTGCTTAGTGCTGACACATAGGAGTTTACTAAATGAAGTTAATTTATGAACAGTCGTATGCATGTGCATATGAATGAAGTGTCAGAGTGAGTTCCCTGCCTTGAGTTTCCTGTTTCCTCAGAGCAGGGTATTTTCTGGGATGGGAGAGCTATAACCGAATAGTCACAGCCACTCAAGAAAAAACAAAGCTACGCCAGCAAAAAGATCTCTTAGCTACATCTCAGCCAGGAAGTCAGTCAATACTTGGAACAGGCTTGTATCATTTTGATTTCTAATGGTTAAAATTTCCCAAAGTAAGATAAAAGGCCCTAGGCATCAGAAATGAGGAGGGTCTTCAGAAAATTGCTTTCTTCTTAGATTATAGCAGAGAAAAGATTAATGATAAAAAGAAGATTGACTCCGACTATAACAAATTCTATTTAGTATAGTTTGTAAAGCAGTTTTATATACTTTTTCTCACTGGATCCTTACAATACCCCAGGGAGGTAGCCACAGAGAGTGTTAGTACACTTGTCTCCATTATATAGAGCTGGAAATGAGCCTCAGAGAGTTTAAATTCCTTGCCCAAGCTTTAATAGATACTTAACAGCAAAGTGGACCAGTTGGACTCTAGTATTCTTTGTTGATGCCCTAAAAGGATGAGCCTCTTACTAATGGGTGCCATGGGTGGTACTTTACATCAAGCCTACCTTTCTCTCTTCCCCTTGATTTTAAATAATATCCCTTTGTTGTGCCATGAGATGAGATAAACCATTCTTACTACAGTGTCTCTTTATGGTACATTAGGTATAGTATGAAAGAAAACTTAATTTTCAAATAAAGCTTTGACACAATGTTTCATCTAACTCCACAGAGAAGAGGCCCATGGAAGCCATGACTCTGTGAACCTTCAAATTCCTTTTTCTTTGCAAACTCTATTTTATAAGCTATTAGTTAGAACACGCTGAAATGACCTTTTCTCTTAAACAGATGAAATGGGCTCAATTGTTTTATGTTATACTTGTCCAGGAGGGACTCCTTAGCTTAGACATATTTGTTCAGGAATGTCCTTGCCTTGGTATGCTTGGAAGAACAATAGGGTTTGATAGTTGTAGACAGGAATTTGGGAGAAAAGACTGGAGAGCAACTTATCACCCCTATTCAATCCTCTAAGGAGCAGTATTATCTGTGCGCTATCACATCAGAATGTTCTGGAAAAGAGCTCACATTTGGAGGATGGTCTTCAATGGCAAACATGGCCATGACTCTGAAATAACAGACTCACATTAATCTTGTAGCAGGATTACATTTCAGACCATTGCGTTCCCAAAGATGAAGTGTGTTTGCCTCTGCTTCAGCGACAATGGTATAATAGTAGGCTCTGTAACTGGGTCAGCTTTGTTCAGGATTAGCGCTGGGTAACTCAACAAAATTTGAGATTCTACATTCCCATAACCGTTGAGAGCTATGACAGAGAAAAATACAATCTAATCTCTCTCAAGCAGCTATATTTCTACATTCTTATTGGCCTCTATAATAACTGCATGAAGGATAAACAGCTCTCTTTATTAATGCTTCATTACAAATTTTCATATCTATGTGACAAGTGGCGCATTCTTTGCACAGAGTAAAGTACTTGCAGCTTTGATTCCAGCTGGTCTGGATTGGAAAACTCATTACTGCTCCTGGCCTCAGTGCCAGCAAGCCCCTCAGGGGAGAGATATGGCCTGATAATGTATAGAAACAGTCAAACTGGATTGGCCAACTTGTATAAATAAACCATTGGAAAATGTAATTTAGAAGGAGGAGTATATCAATTACAGATTGTTTCCTTAATCATCTGTCATTTCCCAGTTCCAAATTTTAGGCATTTTTCATAACAAAATTAGTAATTATAGTATGCAACAAAGCTCATCATTCAGTCTTTTATAGCACACCATCTATCTATAATGACAAAGGGAATTGTAAATGACATTACAATTTGAAGGCAAAATTACAAGATCATTTATAGTTAAGGCAATTGATTAGCTATCGTGACAAGGTTCTATATTGAAATCACCATCTCTTGACTCAGAGATTGGCATCAGATTAAAATAAACAAAGAATTGTTTCCAGTGGAGAAGATTAAAATGCAATTATAAATACATTTATCTTCCTTTGCCCAGGGACTCTCCATCCCATAATATCATTTGCATAATGGGTTATTTTGTTCCCCTTTAAATGTTAAATTTGGAATATTTTATTCTA